>JBCEWC010009693.1:0-18459 GCA_038996855.1 Solanum aculeatissimum
GCAAAAGATGTCATTGATTCAATTATTGTTCGAGATAATGGTCTTTTACATCTTATTTTCTCACTTCCCATTACCATGAAAAAAATCAAGCTTATCAAAGAAGACATCAACAATTTACTTGAGAAGATTCCCAAGAACAAGAGCCTCATTGTTGTAAACACTACCAAGAAGCCAGTCGAAAGCAAGTCATTGACAACTGGTAAAATAATTGTTGGGTTTGAGGAGGAGACAAACTTGATAGTTAGAAAGCTCACCAGTGGACCGGCAGATCTAGATGTCATTTCGATCACTGGTATGCCGGGTTCAGGTAAAACTACTTTGGCTTACAAAGTATACAATGACAAGAGAGTTTCTAGTCATTTCGACCTTTGTGCATGGTGCACAGTCGACCAAGAATATGACGAGAGGAAATTGTTGGATACAATTTTTAATCAAGTTAATGACTCGGATTCAAAATTGAGTAAGAATATTGATGTTGCTGATAAGCTACGGAAACAACTTTATGGAAAGAGATATCTTATTGTCTTAGATGACGTGTGGGATACTACTACATGGGATGAGTTAACAAGACCTTTTCCAAAAGTTGTGAAAGGAAGTAGAATTGTTTTGACAACTCGAGAAAAGGAAGTGGCCTTGCATGGAAAGCTCTACACTGCTCCTATTAACCTTCGATTGCTGAGACCAGAAGAAAGTTGGGAGTTATTGGAGAAAAGGGCATTTGGAAACGAGAGTTGCCCCGATTACCTATTAGATGTTGGTAAAGAAATAGCCCAAAATTGTAAAGGGCTTCCTTTGGTGGCTGATCTGATTGCTGGAGTCATTGCTGGGAGGGAAAAGAAAAAGACCGTGTGGCTTGAAGTTCGAAATAATTTGAATTCCTTTATTTTGAACAGCGAAGTGGAAGTAATGAAGGTTATAAAATTAAGTTATGACCATTTACCAGATCAAGTAAAGCCATGCTTGCTTTACCTTGCAAGTTATTCAAAGGATTTTGCAATGGCAGCCTCTCTGTTTATAGATTTTTTGCATCCTGAAGGACTTGTGGAGCAGACAGAGATGAAGAGTGTGGAAGAAGTGGTGAAGGTTTGTTTGGATAACTTAATTTCTAGTAGCTTGGTAATTCTTTTCAATGCGATAGGTGATTACCCAACTTTCCAACTTCATGATCTTGTCCATGACTTTTGTTTGATAAAAGCAAGAAAGGAAAAGTTGTTTGAGCGGATAAGTTCAAGTGCTCCATCTTCTTCTTCAGATCTGATGTCACGTATAGTGACCATTGATGGTAACAGCGAGTTCTTTGAGCTTAACAATTTTTTCCTGTTCGGTTCAAATAAGAAAAGGCATTCCTGCAAACACCTGTATTCTTTGAGGATAAATGGAGACAGGCTAGGCAGCCTGGACAACCATCTTTCTGATACATTTCACCTCAGACACTTGAGGCTTCTTAGAGTGTTACACCTGGATCCTTCGTTTATCACGGTGAAAGATTCTTTGCTGAATGAAATATGCATGTTGAATCATTTGAGGTTCTTATACATTGGGATAGAAGTTAAATCTCTGCCTGCTTCTTTCTCAAACCTCTGGAATCTAGAAACTCTGTATCTGCATAACGAGGGAACAATTTTGGTACTATTACCGAATATTTGGGATCTTGTGAAGTTGCGAGTGCTATCCATACATGATTATTGTTTCTTTGATTTGGATGCAGATGAATCAATACTGATGGCAGAAAACACAAAGTTAGAGAAGTTGAGATATTTAGAGAAACCCGTGCTTTCCTATTCGAAAGACACAGAGGATTTTTTCGAAAGGTTTCCGAATCTTCAAGAACTTGGATTTTTTCTCAAGGAATCATCAGATTATTCAACACAGCAACACTAGTTCCCAAAATTGGATTTCCTAACTGAACTAGAAGAACTCACAGTATGTTTTGAAAGTTCAAACATAAATGATAGTGGGTCCTCTGCAGCGACAAATTTGTCCTGGGATTTTCATTTCCCTTCGAAATTGAAAATATTGCAGTTGTTTCGTTTTGCTCTGACATCTGATGAACTATCATCAATAGGGAGACTGCCCAACCTTGAAGGGCTTTTCCTTTATGAAACAATCATTCTGGGGGGAGAGTGGAACATGGGGGAGGAAGACACCTTTGAGAGTCTCAAGTGTTTGAAGTTGCATGAAGTGACTCTTGCCAAGTGGGAGGTTGGAGAGGAATCCTTTCCCACACTTGAGAAACTAAAACTGACATGTTGTTGTAAGCTTGAAGAGATTCTGCCTAGTTTCGGGGATATTAATTCATTAAAAGTTATCAAAATTGTAAAGAGCCCTCATCTTGAAGATTCTGCTAAGAACATTAAGGAATATGCTGAAGATATGAGGGCGGGAGGGGACGAACTTCAAGTCGTTGGCTGGAAGAATATCCCATTATTTAATAAAAAAGAAGAGACTTAGCAATATATACAGTAAGTTGTGCTTTGTTGTGTAGATTAACAACATTCTATTATTGAAATATTTTTCTGTATTATTTTTGTCATGTTTGCTATACCTATATTTGACATCCATCTTATTTTTATCATTTCTGGTTTTACACTATGATGTTTAGAAATTGCATATGGAAGACTTAATTGGAATCAAGAGAGCCAATAATAAGGCGTGTCATCAATTGCAAATTTTAGTACAGTAGACTTTATAGACCTTTTTGGCAGAAGAATTGAGACAGATACATTCAAATCATCCTTTTGCTTTTTCTTACAATAGTACAGTAGCATAGCTACTTTTCTGCCAGTACGTATCTCTCATTCTATGCTTTGTTGTTCTCCGTTTGTCAATGTCCTCACCACCTGCAACTGTTTGGACTCACCCTGAAGCTGGAAGGTCACAAACTCCACTCCACAATGAACTAATAAGCATCTTCATTTTATGAACCTTAGAACACTGGAGGCATTAGCTTCAAAAACTTTTTCAACATCTCATGCTCCATAAGTATCATCATCGGGCCCAGGAGAGGGCAAAAGAATGTATTATTACCCAAAGTCCTTCCCATATTAGGGACTGCTTTTGCAATAGGGTGGGTGATGAGTCTTGAAAATACAAATTTACGATGCCAAACACATAGGATTATTGTAAGTTCTTGAACGTTTTCTTAGTTTGATATGCATTTTGTGTTTATTTTTAGGAAAATGAGGATTTCATAGACTAATGAATAGTGGACTGATTTGCATTAAAGTTTGGTTGTAGCTTGGAAGGAGTTGTTCATGAGCAACTCCAACTTGTCGTGATGAGCCTTAGGTATGACATTTGAAAGCTAGAAAACTTGGTTGAGGCTGAGAAGATGAGAATCACATGAGTTTGGAGTCATTGGAGAGACGATTGATGAGTCTTGTGAAGAGCCGGATTGAAATCAAGTCACATGATACTAATGGCTTAGGCAAGGGGTATTGGTCATCTAGTGTTAAAGCAACACAGCTTGGATCAAAGAAGCACACCACGAGTCCCTTTAATAAGAATCATGGTTCATTATATGAATGAAATCCCTCCGTGAAGATGGATCGTGAAAGATCCCAGGTGAAGGCAGTCAACAACATTGCAAAGGGACACTCCACGAGCCGTTGCACGATTCATGGTGCATATCACGAGGCATGAAGGGCCTCGTGAAGTGTATGCCAAGGTGACCTAGACAGTTCAAAACGAAGGCACACTCCAAGACACCTTGCACGAGTCATGGTGTCCTTCACGATTCGTGAAGGTGTCTGTCCAAGGTAGCAGCTCATAAAGGCCATCAAGACAAGGCCCCACAAGCCCCACCACATGTTGTGGTGCACACCACGAGCCGTGATCGGCGCCGTGGTGGTGCAAGCTGGCCCAAATTGTCCAGTTATCCTATTCTATTTAGGACTAGTTTATGGTTCCAATAAATACGATGTTTTATTTGATTTTAGGGTATGATTATTCCCACGGTTATTGGGAAAAAAACACAACGACACAAACTTTATTTTATCATGGATTTTGCTAGCTCAAAATGCCTGGACAGATTTGAGAGAGAATATATAAATCGTTTTTGATGTTAATTCGCGTTTCAAGGATTGATCGAGATTTCATTATTCGTTTGTTCATGTACTTCAAGTCTTGATTATTTCTTCTTGTAAGTGATCTAAATATGAATTATTACACGATTCTCATTTCGTTTCTTACAAGTACACATAGTTAAACCCACAACTAGGATTGTGGGAATTATGAAACTATAACAAAGTAGGAAATATAGGTGTTCATTGGGATTTGTATTACATGTATATGATTATCTTTGTCTAAAAGTCTTTCTTCATGAGTGCACACATTGAGAACTTGTCCGTATTCGTTACTTTCTCAAGAGGAGAGTAGTGATTAGGAAAAGGTAATCGTAATGGAAATTAGGGGAAATCAACCTTTGTTTGAGTGGCTTGAGGCCAGGAGGGGATAGATTCTGAAGTAGAGCGTGAGGTTTAGTCTAGATTATTACTTGTGCCTGAGAGGGGAGAGTAATAAGAGATCAATAGCAAGTGTTAATACGCATACATTCTGAGATCGAGAGGTGAGGAATGAGATATGTCTAGGAAGGACCAGAAGGTGTACTAGATGTTACATAAATTACTAGATTTTACATGCAACGCAATGAACGATATCACCAATGCTAAAAGCTTACTAAGTTATATGTCATGGGAATCACAATCCTAGTCTATTCTCATACTGTTTGAAACCCTAGTTAATTAGATTTGGTATTGTAATCATAGGTAATTGTCTTAGTTAGTATCAAAACCCCCATTTTTACATTTCTGTTTTGGTTATTTTTTGGAAATAATACCAATAATTGAGATAGGTTAACTAGCAGAGTTGTTTCAACCTATTCCCTGTGGGATCGACCCCGACTCTTAGTTGGATAAATAGACTGCTAACGATTGTCCATGTGTTAAAGGAGTATGTTTGAACATTATTAAAAATGGCACCATTGCTGGGGAATACGACTTTGAAGCAATCTACTAGTTTTTATTTCAGTTGTAGTTCTAGTTACTGATTTTACTTTGAGCTGCAGAAATCTATTTGAATGATGAATGCACAAGAACACAAGGCACAAAGAATGAGAGAGCTGGGTGACAATCCAGCCAGGGACAATGATAGCAGGAATGAATTAGAAGTAGAAGTCTTACGCCTATCACAACATCATCCAGTACTGAGAGGCCTATGAACTTGGCTTATCAACACGACGATGCTAACTTAGATGGTGCAGGTGCTACTAGAGCCATAGTAATCCCTCCACTTCCTTATGGTGTAAATTTCATGATCACAAGCACCATGTTGTAGATGTGGAACTTAAAGGGTATATTTAGTAGAGCAGTCGGTGATAATGTAAATAAACACTTAATGAACTTCATTGCCACATGCAAGTCATTTGAGATCCCTGAGGTGCCAAGCAACTATCTGCTTGCGTTTGTTCCTATTGTCTCTGTTTGGGGAGGCAATGAAATAGCTAAATGAGTTACCATATGATTCAATTACAAGCTGGAGAGAATTGAAAGAAACCTTTTTGGAAAGGTTCTTCCCACCATCCAGGAAACTGCAACTCAAAGCTCATAAGCAGAAACCATCGGAGGCCCTACATGAGACTTCAGAGAGGTTTAGACAGAGTTGAAGTAGTACTCGGATCACAACCTCATATATGAACATCTGAAGGAGGTATATTATAGATCCTACAATTTTGTCACCAAACCTATTATGATACAACCTATGGAGGATCTTTCAAGGCTAGAACGTTTTAAGAAGCCACAAAAATTCTAGACCAGGTCCCAAAAAACAACAGGGAATGGTGCACCAGAGATATAGATGGGATTGGATTCATACTTGAGATGTCAGCAGAGCAAAGTTGGAGAGAGGAGGAGCGCAACCAAGACATGGCCTACATAAAGACACAGATTGACTTATTGACCAAACACCTGCTATCTGGAGGGTTTGAAAAGGTCAAGGTTGTGGACACTACAAATCTATATGATGATCAAGACCTGGACCTAAATGAAGAAGCCAAGTCATGAACAATCAAGAGGGCTTCTAGACTTACAACTCTGGGAACTAAGGTCAAAACTATCAACAGAATGGATACTATGATCGAGGAGACAATCACGATGAAAGAAATTGGAATCACAGAGATACTTACAAAAATGATCAGAGTGGCACCTATTTACATCCTAGAAATAGAGATTGGGCCAAATTTGGGTCAAGCAACTCAAGGTTTGAAGAGATGGTGACAAAGGTGCTCCAAAAAGTTGAATAGACTAATGCTAGGATCAAAGAGCTGAGGAGTGACATGTCAAGATAATCCAACTGGTTGAGTCACACTCAACCTCAATCAAGCATTTGGAGAACAAAATGGGCCAGCTATCTGCAGTGGTGAATCAAAGGAAGAATGATGCACTCCCTAGTGACACTACACAAAACCCATGGACCGAGAAATAATGTAGCTTGGGGATGTCCTCCCATAAAAATAAATTAGGCGCTACATGGGAGGCAACCTATGAGGATCCTTGATAAAGTCTGAGTAGTTAGGTACATTACTACTGATGCCTAGGGTGTCACAGGTATGATCACTTCCTTTACTTTATGCTTGGAGTTGATATGCATTGGTGATAATGCATAATTTTAATTTGGGCGTGGGACATCCTAACTGCTTGAAGTTTTTGTTGCCATATTTCTTTTCCCTCAGGCATATTATCTAGTAGAACTGTCATGTTTAAGTCGTTTGTACAAATACAAGTGTTTACAGGAATCTATAGTAACTTGTGATTTTTGTATAAAAATGTCCTAGTTTAAATTTTTTCAAAAAGATTGTGTGCCTGCATCACAAATTGACTAACTTGCTCTGATCTTTAAAGGCATTGTACACACTGCCTTGTTGAAAAATTGTTGAATGAAACATGATCGTATTGATTGGGGTTGAATAGTGTAAGATATGTGTCATGTGTATGTGAGCTTAATTTTTGAGTTTTGTTAATGTACTTGTGAGATAGAACTTGCATGGTTAGTCCCACCGAAATAAGTGTATGACTGGATTAGGACAAGATCATAGGTCATTTTTGATGATGAGTGACTTAGCCTAAATTTGGCTTACCAAATAAAATTGTTCCTGTTGAACCAAAAAGTTTGAGCTTAAATAGACCTTTTCTTTGTAATCACCCAAATTCACCTTCCATGTCTGTCTGCAGATCTCTACTTTGGACCTGACCTCTCCAAGGACATTATGTACCTCAACTCAGGCCAAAATCCTAAGTTAAGGGTGGCTTCTGCTAGCCCTGGTCCTTTCAAAGACATTGTGCTCCTCGACTCAGGCTAAAAGCCCAAGTTGAGGGTAACTATTGTAGGGAAATGCAACAAAGCTAAGGTATAAAAAGAGTTAAGTGATGAGAGAAAAAAAAAGAAGCTTGGGGTGTGTCTGTGAGTAAAACAAAGCAGTGAAAAAGAAAAGAAAGAGAAAGAATGAAATCAGAAATCATCCAAAGAGCAAAGAAAGTGGGAAAATAGGGATAACAAGAATTTGGGGGGTTGAAAATAAATAGCTAAGCCAAAGTAGCATCTTGGTGGGGAAAATAGTTACTTTAATCCTAAATGTATCCTACCTGATCCTGAGCCTGAGCCTATGTTACAAGCCATGAAATTCTTAATGTGATCCTAAAATGGTCGTTCAAGAGTCAAGGTGATGAAAATAAGGGCAAACTTATGGTCTATACATGTGTATTAGTTAAATGTATGCTGAGAGTGAGAACGTCTTCATTCCTATCTCAGTTTTGCATTTATATATTGTGTGAGAGACTTGTTTGTAATGAGGGCACTACCCTTGCACTATTTGGTCACTGATTTAACTAATTCATCTTTGTTTTGGATTGACTTGGTCGACTGTGAATGGTACAAAGCTTGAATTGATTTATGTGAGTTGATTGGGGTGCGAGTGCATTACAACTTGACGTTTGGGCATGTGTTTTATGTTGCGGGGTTGCTGTATACTTCTGATTAGATACTCGTATTTGCACATCATTTGATTTTGTTTTTCGTTATTGCTTGAGGACAAGAAAATGATCCTAAGTTGAGGGTATTTTATGAGTCATTAAAATACAACATTTACGACGCCCAACACATAGGATTATTGTGATATCTTAAGCACATTTTGTTAGTTTTATATGTGTTTTGTGTTTAGTTTCAGAAAAAGGAGGATTTCATGGGCTAATGGATAGAAGACTGATTTGCCTTAAAGTTTGGTTGGAGCTTGGAAGGAGTCATTCATGAGCGACTCCAACTTGCCATGATGAGCCTTAGGTATGACATTTGAAGGCTGGACAATTTGGTTGAGGCCGAGAAGATGATATATCACATGAGTTTGGAGTCATTGGAGTGATGATTGATGAGTCCTGCGAAGAGCCAAATTGAAATCAAGGCACATGATACTAACCATTGGCTTAGGCAAGGGGTATGGTCATCCATTGTTGAAGCAACACAACCTGGATCGAAGAAGCACACTGTCGCTTTAAGACTCATGGTGCACAGTAAGAATGAAATCCCTCTGTGAAGATGGGTTGTGAAAGAGAGCAGGTGAAGGCAATCAGTGACATGGATAAGGGACACTCCATGAGCCCTTGCACAACTCATGGAGAACACCACAAGGTGTGAAGGGACTCATGAAGTACATGCCAAGTATTCCTAGACAGTTCAAAGCTAAGGCACACTCCAAGACACCTTGCACGAGTCCTGGTGTCCTTCATTACTTGTGAAGGTGTCCATACAGGGTAGCAGCTCACAAGGCCATTAAAGCAAGCCCCACGAGCTCCACCACATGACGTGGTGCACAACACGAGCTGTGGTGGGTGCCATAGTGGTGCAAGCTGGCCCAAATTGTCCAGTTTCCCTATTCCATTTAGGACTAGTTTTTGGTTCCTATAATATGATGTTTTATTTGATTTTAGATTATGATTATTCCCCATGGTTTTGGGAAGAAAAACACGACACAAACTTTATTTTATCAATGATTTTGCTTGCTAAAAAATGCCTGGACAAATTTAAGGATGAACATAAACTCTTTTGTGATGTTAATTTAATTTGTGTTTCAAGGATTGATCAAGATTTCATTATTCATTTGTTTGTTAGTCCAAGTCTTGATTATTTCTTCCTGTAAGTGATCTAAATATGAATTATTTGCATGATTGTCATTTCATTTCTTACAAGTACACGTAGTTAAACCCACAAATGGGATTGTGGGAACCATGACATTATAACAAGTAGGCAAACATAGGTGTTTATTGGGATTTATACCGACTGTATTATGATTATCTTCGTCTAAAAGTCTTTCTTGATGAGTATACACATTGAGAACTTGCCCATATTTGTTACTTGCCCAGGAGGGTAGTAGTGATTAGAAAAAAGTAATCATAACGAAAACTAGGGGAAATCAACCTTTGTCTAAGTGACTTGAGCCCGGGAGGGGATAGTATTCTGAGATAGAGCATGAGGTTTCGTCTAAATTACTTGAGCCTGGTAAGGGAGAGTAGTTTGAAATCAATAGAAAGGGTTAATAGACATACATTCTAAGACTAGGAGGTGAGGAATGAGATATGTCTAGGAAGGACCGAAAGGTGAACTATATATTACATAACTAGCTAGATTTTACATGCAATGCAATGAACAATATCACCAATACTAAAAGCTTATTGAGTTATATGTCATGGGGTTCGCAACTTTAGTCTCTCCTCATACTATTTAAAACCCTAGTTCATTAGATTTGGTATTGTAATTATAGTTAATTATCTTAGTTAGTACCAAAACCCCCATTTTTACCTTACTACTTTGTTTATTTTCTGGAAATAGAACCAACGACTGAGATAGGATAACTAGTAGAGTTGTTTCAACCTATCCCCTATGGGATCGATTCCCACTCTTAAGTGGATAAATAGATTGCTAACGATTGTTCATTTTTTGTGAAAGGAGTATATTTGAATGTTATCAACGGGTGATAGGAGTTTGGGCGACAAACATCGTGGGAATGGCTTCAGAACCAATCAACCCACTCAGAAAAGTCTATACCTATTGCATAATTGTTGGGTCTAAGAGAGGAAGTCCTGCAGTTTCAACTTGAATATTCTTTTCTGCTCCTGCATTCCATTCTAACTCTACTTCTACATTATCCTCAATTTCCACTTGAGGTGCAGGTTGGACCTCTCTGACTGGTATCTTCTCAGCTTGGGTCACACCCCTGACGAGCGCTACCCTTCCTCTTCCTCTCCCTCAACCCTTGCCTTTTGTCATAGGCTCCTTTGCGGGTTCATTGGTGCAAGCTGCTGGCCTGATACCATTATTGCATGGGTTAACCATCTATAGACGGAAGAGTAAAAGAGGTTAGATACCAATTTGGATCATCAAATACCAATTGGAATCATGTCGTAACACGAAAAGAAGAGAGAAGGAGAATATATAAGAGAGATTTTCTAAAATCCTGTAGCCTCTCAAAGAAAAGTAAAAATGTCTCAGTACCATTCCGTAACTCTACTAGGCTCATTTTAGTACAATGAGGTCAACAAACTAATTCTCTGATACCAACTTTGTCATGACTGCAAATGGGCTGTGAATGACACCCACACTAATCCCTAGAGGGAGAACCAATAATCTGACCCAACCAAGTGAGCAACACAATTTAGGTAATTTAAAGTTATGGAAGCAAGTTTAAATAAGTAAGAAGTTGAGTATGTTCCCATAAACTCAAATGGAAAATCAAATCCATAAAAAATAATCCCTAGAAACTAAAAGTCGTTGTAATAAAACTCTAACTACAAGTCTAACACATGGGGATGTAACCCCCCAAAACCAAAAAGAATACCAAATGAAGTCTGAGTCCACAATAAGCGGACTAAGATAGTGGAAGGATCCATAGTAGCTTAAAAGATGCTAGCTCACCCTTGAATTTTGAAGTTAATGATCACCTAACTAAGGTCTCTCTGTAGCTGCTTCAAGATGCTCTGTACTCAATAAAAAAAACGATCAAGTGCAGTATCAGTACACATAACAATAATGTACTGGTAAGATCATGCGGCTACTCCAATAAGTGAAATATATTCAAGAAACTATAACACAATAATCATACACATACTTAAAAAACACAACATTCACAATTCTTGTTCATATGCCAATTTCATATTATCCAACTCAATACAATTTCAACAATAGTCCTATTAAGGGACAAACACCCTAACAAGTTTGTATCGAAATGTGACACCTAATTCAATAATATGTTGGAATGTGACGATCGATCCAATGATACGTTAAAACATGACACCCGATTCAGTAATGTGTCAGAATGTGACACATAATAAAATAATATGTCAAAATATGACACCCGATCAACTAATATGTCAAAATATGACACTCGATCCGCAAGTATAAGAACAAAAACAAGAAAAATCATAATCATAACCATAATGAGTAATATCACAACTTTCCAAGTTCAAGTAATAGGTTCATTGGATGCAATTAGATCATGAAATATTATCAATTGGCTTTATTTCATTATTCCCCTTTTCATATACATGAAATAAGTACTATAAAATAGTTAACATGCATATATAATACAAATGGGAATATTAAACCATCACCTACCTCAAATTTGAGCCCTAAACTCTATATAACCAGAGCTTTCCCCCTTTTCAAAGTCCTAGCTCATTTTTGGTCTATAAACAGTCAAGGAATTACATATAATCAACAATAATGGCCTAATTTACCTAGATTATAGAAAAATCCTAACCTTTGGCCACTTTCATGATCATCTCCCCTCATTAGGCTTTTATCCACCATTAATTTCAGGTCTACATCTTTCTCTATAATCATTCTCCCTAAGGTCTTGGAATTAAAATATAAGTTAGGAAAATGATTATCTTACCTTTAGTAATGGAATTGGTGAAAAACTAAAGAAAAATAGTCCTAGGTTATTTTTGGTCTCTCAAGGACAAAGTGGAAGAAATAAGAGTGAATTTGAGATTTTTTATTTAAAACCCATAGTTGTCCCACCATGGCGTCCACTTATCTCGCTATGGAGGCACCACCATAGAGGGAATAATCCTACCATAGTGGTTTGCACAAGATAAAAACTTTGTAACTTGCATCCCAACCCTTCTTTTTTATAACACACTCTCAAACCATGACGTTAACTAATTTACCCTTTGCGCCAAGATCAATTTCAGGAGTTCTACTTGTCTGAATTAAATTCTACAAAGTCATACAGACTTCTTATCATCTTGTCTATCAACTTGAATGATCAAACTTACAAACCAACTCCTAATCCATTACTAGATTGCCTTTGACCTCACATGACTCAGTCTTCGACTAAAACCAGCCTTGGCTCAAAATTTTCAACTTACTACTCAAAAGTTTTCTAGCCTAATTTCCTTTCCCATTGACATATCCATAACGATGGATTTAGGTTGTTACACCTAGTGATGATGACAAAAGTATCCTTTCCTATCTTTGAGTTGATAATCTAGGTATTTGAGTTCTTAATTGTATTCGTTCCTTGAGTAATTTTCCAGCTTAGCTATTATTTAAGGACAAATGATCCTAAGGGAGAGATATTGTAAAATTCTTGAGAATTCTACTCTGGATGTACCCAAAAGCACAGACAAAAGCCTAAAAATTTGCACCAAGTTACTTCCATAGGATGCCTCCATAACCCATAAAAGGTTTCAAGAGTCGTAGAAGTCCCCATGAAAACCTACCTTGGTTGCCGTTTTTCTAAAGGCAAGGACCACAGACATGTCCATGACCCATAAAAGTTTTTGGGTTGTGGAATACCACGTGAACCTTGGTCTTGGGGACCCTTCCCCAGTGCCCCTCTACGAGCCCTTTATATAACTCGTCAAAGGGTCTATAGTTCGTAGAAGGTCCTGTAGACCTAAGACCCCAAGATTCCTAGAACCCTCTCTTCACGAACAACTTCACGGATCATGAAGAGTTATACAACTCGTGAGGGGGGCCCATGGTCGGCTCTACCCAGATTTAATGAAGGATAGTTTCATCTTTTTTAACTTTTCTCTAATCCAAATCTTGACATTTTGGGAATAAAATAAGTCCAATATCAGTACCCAATTTACCTGTACTCTCATTAACACTTAGATTTTTGAGAGCAAGATTGAGGAGGAGAAAAGATAGGGTTTCAATAGCATTCATTGAGGTCCTTGGATTGTGATCGTAGTCTCAATCTTCCAAACATGTAAGGCTATCCATAACATTGGATAGAGTTCGTCCACGTGCCCTACATCTAAATTCCTTCTCTATAATTATGATTTATGTTGAGCCTTAATTGTCTTGAATTCTGAATTGATCAAATTTTTCATCATTTGAATTCTATTTGATTATGCATTAAATTTTTTATTGTTTACATATTTTATTCTTGGAATTGTTTGTCATGGCTACATCCCCATGAACAATAACTAGTATAGTACTCCGCGCGATGCGCGGATATTATCAAATTATGATTATGATTTTTCATTTGTCAAACATTATTTTATAGTGAATTAATAATATTAAATCATTGTATTATTTTCTTATGGAAAAAAAATTAAGTTAATAATAATCTAATAATTTTTTTTGATCAAATAATCTGATAATATTTACATACACTTAGCATAGACATATGAGATTGAGTACCTTAAAATTTTCAATTTTGTCCCTTTTTTCGTGGTCGGTGAATTTTCTTTCTCTTAAAATTATTATCTCAATTTTTAAAATATTTTTATCTCAAGTGTTTTAAATATTAAGGGTCAAAAATGCCCTTAAACTACATGAAAGGGACAAAAATGCCCCTGACTTATATGTGGTCCAAAAATGCCCTTGTCATTGATACTTTGGTCCCAAAATGTCCTTATTATTACCAAATGGGTCAGAAATGCCCTTCTCTAAATAAATATTTTTTTTCTTTTTAAACATATTGTGATCCTAATAAAAATATTATTTTTAAAGAATCTTTTTCTTATTTTTTTAAAAATCACATTAACTAATAAAAATGCAAGAAAATAATTTTTTTCTTAATCTCATTTTATCAATTAAAATAGAACATCATACCCCTATAACAAATAATATGTCATAAATATAATATCATAGTAAATTCAACATTAATTTTTATTTAATACTTTAGTCCAAAAATGCGCTTATTATTACCAATCGGACCCGATGAGATTCCGGTAGACTTTTGGAAGAATATGGTCAAGGATGGCATAGAGTGGTTGACTAAATTGTTCAATGCTATTATGAAGACTGCCAAGATGTCTGATGAATGGAGGAAGAGTATTATGGTTCCAGTGTACAAGAACAAGGGTGATATTCAAAACTGTAACAATTACAGGGGTATCAAGTTGTTAAGCCACACAATGAAGGTATGAGAGAGAGTGATGGAGATGAGGATGAGAAAAGAAGTGTCTATTTCAGAGAATTAGTTTGGATTCATGCCGGGGTGATCGACTACTGATGCAATTCATCTTGTTCGGAGATTAGTAGAGAAATATAGGGAAAGAAAGAAGGACCTCCACATAGTGTTCATTGATTTTGAGAAGGCCTATGACAAAGTTCCGAGGGATGTACTATGGAGGTGCATAGAGGTGAAAGGCATTCCAATGGTATATATTAGGGCAATAAAGGACATGTATGATGGAGCCAAAACTCAGGTAAGAACGGAGGGAGGAAACTCAGAGTATTTTCCTGTTGAGATGAGACTTCATCAGGAATCTGTGTTGAGCCCTTATTTGTTTGTCTTGGTGATGGATGAGCTTATGAGGTCTATTCAGGAGGAGGTTCCATGGTGTACGCTATTTGCAGATGACATAGTACTGATTGATGAGAGTCGGACTAAAGTTAATAATAAATTAGAGATTTAGAGACACACTCTAGAATCTAAAGGGTTCAAACTGAGCAGGACCAAAACAGAATACTTAGAGTGCAAATTTAGTGTTACGAGGGATGAAACATACATTTATATGAGGCTTGCCAATCAACTTATTCCCAAGAGAGAAAACTTTAAATATCTTGGGTCCATCATCCAGAGTAGTGGCGATATTGACGATGATGTCACACATCGTATTGGGGCAGCATGGACTAAATGGAGGCATACATCTGGAGTACTATGCGATAAAAATATACCACCTAAACTCAAAGGTAAGTTTTACAGAATGGTGGTTAGATCGTCTTTGCTGTATCGGGTGGAGTGTTAGCCAATCAAGAACTCACATGTTCAGAAGATGCAAGTCGCAGAGATGAGGATGTTGCGATGGATGTGTGGTCATACTAGGTGGAAAAAGATTAGGAATGAGACCATTCGAGAGAAGCTAGAGGTGGCCCGTGGCTGATAAGATTAGAGAAGCGAGACTGCGATGATTTGGACATGTGCAGAGAAGAAGTATCGATGCTCCTATTAGGAGGTACGAGAGGTTGGATTTTGGAGTTACACGTAGGAGTAGAGGTAGACCAAAAAGGTATTGGGGAGAGGTAATTCGACAAGATATAGCGAGACTTGATCTTACTGAGGACATAACCCTAGATAAAAAGTAGTGGAGGTCACGTATTAGAGTAACAGGCTAATAGGTTAGTAGGATTAGGTTGATGTCTGATTTTGGAATATAGTACGGTAGTAGGATTAGTCACGTTTTTATATCTTGGGTTGTCATTATTCGTCATATATATGTTGATTTGTTTTACCATTTTACACACTACCATGTACTTTTTGTTATTAGTTGGTCTTCCTGTTTTTTTTTTTTCCTTTTTTTCATATCTAATTATTCTGCTTACAGGTTTTTAAGACGAGGGTTCCCAGGAAATAACCTCTCTACCTCTGAGGTAGTGGTAAGGTCTGCATATATTTTACCCTCCACAAATCCCACTTGTGGGATTTCACTAGGTATGTTGTTGTTGTAATTATAATAAAGCAAAAAAAATATTTTTTTATTTTTTTCTCGAATTGAAGTACTTTTCATCTGAATTGATTGATTTTAACTTCATTTTCAAAATAGTTTTCCTTGTTGAACTCCTTATCACTTGGGAACATTTTTATTTATTAATATTCAGATGTTGGTACTTTTTTCGACATGAGATTTTTTATCATTTTACCCTTTTTATCTGAATTGATTGAATTTAGTGTTATTAGATTCATTATGTGATTGTGATGCTATATTTGAATGGTGATTCGGAGTATCATAGAAAGGGAAAAACTTTGGATTTGACTTGATTTGAGACTTTTTCTAATTCAAGTTCACTTCTAACCTTTTGTTAAGTATGATTGAAACTGGTATGCTCTTATGTATATGGAATTAAGTGAATGGGGTAAAATTCTATCATCATAGGCTTTGATTATAAATTTTTGATTGAGTAATTGTTCATATGTTGAAATCTGTACTTATGAATTATTTCATGTTGACATTGAGATTGTGATGATGTTGAAGTGGTATTATGAATACTTGTGAGTTACTCAGTTTCAATTGTTGAAATACATGATTCATATGGATATCTTGCATATTCTATTTCTATGAACATGACTATTGTGTTATTATTATGTGCGTGCTTGATGATCTAGAATCAATGAAAAGCCGAAGGGAAATGGTTTTGACTAGAGAAAAAGAAAGAAAGATAAGAAATAAAAAGTTGAAGGAAAATAGTTTCGGCTAGATATAAAAGTAAATGTTGAAAGGAAATGGTTTTAGTGGATACATGATCCATGTGAGGCCCTCATGGGTTCCATTCTGCCATGATTAACGAATGTGTACCATAGGAAAAATATGCATAATGATTATTTGATATTGTATCACATTATTTTCACACTATGGCATCTATTTCATCTCATATCATTCTCTCTTGATATCGTTATATGAAATGCATGTGAAATTGTGAATAAGTTGATACTGCTATTATTGTTGGAGATTTATCATACTATTTGACTTGTTATATTTGTTGGATACTTTGAGATACTATGCTATGAAACGTGTATACTTGTTCATGTATATTATATTATGCTGGAACTTTTCTGAGTGCTGGTGTATAATTCGACGGTATGTGGTTTGGTAGATAAGAGCATCTGTGTTCTTCGTTGCTTTACTTTAGGTTAGTTTTCATTTGCTAAGTACCCTATTTTTTGGTGCTCACCCCTTGCTACATCTTTGTAGGTTGTGAGCTCAGTCCCTCTTGCTAGCCTTCTTATTGCAGGATCGAGCTTCAGGATCACTCGTGAGGTAGCTGTTTGTCTCTTTAGCAGGCCTTCGAGGACCCTATTTTATGTTTTGTTCTATTTAAGGACTAGACATCGAGATCTATATTTCATTTGAATATTCTTATTATTAGAGTCTTGTACATGTAACACCAGTTCTGGGATGGTTGTAGCTTTTGATTTCTTATACTTATCTATTTTATTAGACTATTTTATCTTCCACTTTGTTATCGTTTGGAGTTGTGTAGTGTTGGGCTGACTCGTCTTGGTGGGTTAGGTGACTGTCATCGCACCCGATTTTTGGATTGTGACAGAAACCCCCCATTTGACGATCCGTAGATCAATCTATGGCCCTTATATAGGCCCCCATAGTTTTTAATGAAGGGTATTTTTTATATTTTCTCACATCCTAAGCCTAATACTATATTGTTTTAAGCGTAATTCCACCCATATCAGTCCCCAACTCTCTCATACACACTCATTTACTTTCCTCTCTAATTCTACCCCAAATTTCTCTAAGGCTCTCAACTCTCCAAGGCAACAAGAAAGCTAGTTTTTTTTTTCAAGTCTCCTTCTTCAAGCTTCAAGTTTTTTTCTTAGTATCTTAATCAAGGTATGTGAATTTGATTTGTGGATTCTTTCCACCCGTAAAGCTCAAGAATATATCTTATTTTATTGATTTCCAAGTGATGGAAATTTTATGAAAATTGCATGAGCTCTCTTTAAATGTTGATATATGATGTATTTTTAGTAATATGAACTATATTAAGTGCACAGTTATGATATGCCATAAGATTGATGATTTATGGGAAAAATTTCTTATTGCTTTATCTACGATTTTTGAATACTTATAGTGGGTGATTTAAGAATATCTTATACTAATGAGTTTTACCATTTATTATGCATTTGTCCTCTTGATTTTCATGATTTAAAGCCTTCAACATTGAGCCACCAAGTTTTAAGTTAAGTTCTAATATGAAGTATGTTATGAGTGATGAAGGGTTTCACTATATGTTATGAAAGTTATAAAGTGTTTTATGAAGCTCTTTTTATGATGTTTCAAAGATGGTGAAAGGACAATTCTCATATAATGGGATTCCTAAGTTGAATGAGATATTCCTATTATGATGATGTTTATGCTCCAAGATTATGAATGTATGATTATGATTATGTTTTAAAGTATTCTGTGGGACTTGACTTAGCACCAAATGGGGCTTGAGGTA
>JBCEWC010009694.1:0-18459 GCA_038996855.1 Solanum aculeatissimum
CGTATTAAACTCTTAATATTTTGCAAGTATTACGTAAGCCTAGAATTTACAGTAGTGGCATCCTCTCACGAGGGTTGTCACATGCCAAATTCCAAAGTTTGTATGGGCTTAGCCCGGATGGGGTAGACCAATCTGTATTGACAACTTTACTTATTTCCTTCTCTTCAAAAACACTAAATACATTTAATTAATGCAAACATTATTTTTACTGATACACTCTACCAAATCAACCTTTTAAGTTGAATGATTACCTTTTTCTTTTATTTTAAGCAACTTTTAAAACTTATTATGGTTAGTGAAGATTTAAGTTGGAATGACTATTCATCAATAACTAGCTTCCAAATTAAGCTTTGTTCATTTATAATATATGCCACTTTAACTTTTCATTAATGAAATTAAACTTAAACTATATTATAAAAATAATAATTCAAAAGTCATATAAGGCATGGAGATCATAATTTTATAAAGTTTTCTCCAGTTTGATTATAATATTCTCATTTTTTAAAGAGATAAGTGTCAAAAACACACTTAATTTTTTTTATTTTTGAGTTTAATACCTAAATCATTGAAAATGTGAGTTTCAAACATAAACTATCACTTATTAATTTAAGAAACACACCTCAGTGGTGTGTGTAATACACTCTCTCTTTTATTGGAAAAAACTTTGCCACATGGATAAAATATTCCACCTTAACAAAAATGAAATAAACTATTAATATTAGTTAAAAGTTAAGTATTAAAGTATTAATTCTTTCAAAAAATGTTATTTTTTTAAAAAAATTTAAAATATTTTTTCACCTACTCCACTCCTACCCCCACCCCTACTCCCCAACAATCCCCCCAATTTTATTTTTTTAAAATCTCTTTTATAAAACATTTATAAAAAAAAAATCAAACTCCACCCCCTCCTCTACTCCTTAAAAAAATTGATATTATTTTTGCTTTTTAAAAATAAATAAAATTCTATCCCACCCATCTTACCCTCTGTCCCTAATTTATTTTTATCTTTTTTTTTATAGACATGTACACATATTTTTAGAAATTGTTTTTTTCTTACTACTTGTGTACCAAATATAACATAATAAAAATTTTATTTTAAAAGAATCTTGCGAAAAGTAAAAAATATTTTTTTTAAAATGAGAAAAAAATGAAAGCGGAGGATTAGTTGGGTAGGGTAGAATTATTTTTCTAAGAAAATTAAAATAAAATTTAAATTATTATTATTTGTTGGGTTGGAAGGGGGGGGGGGGGGGGAGATGAAGTAAAAATTTAGTTCAAAACTTTTTTGCCTAAAATATTGGTAGGTTCGGGGTGGTGGTATGGGAGAGGAAGTGGAGTGGGTAATACTATACTTAAATATTTTTTCAAGGTGGAATATTTTGTCCTTGTGTAGTGTGATGTGACATTTCATTTTAAATAAAAGAGAGAATAGAATAAAAGAGAGATGTGTGTTTCTCAAATTAAGAAGTGATAGTTTAGGTGTGAAACTAACACTTCCAATAGTTTAAGTGTGAAACTAACACTTCCAATAGTTTATGTATGAAACTCAAACAAACATGATAGTTCAGATGTGTTTTTTCACACTTATCTCTTTTTTAAATTTGTGATATTACGTATACTTTCCTTATTTCTAGTTTTTGTAATAATTATTTTAATTTATAGTTATTACTAATATAAAATAATCACAATTACAACAATTTGTCCTTTCTTAACATTATCATCTTTTGAATAGTTTATTTTATGATTTTCTTTTTTGAAATTCCTTTAAAATAAAGTAATTTTATAGTTTTTGATTTGTTTTATTAAAAAATTTGGAGTACTATTAGGATATTTCTCAATACATGCACTTACATATAAAGAATTAGATATAGCAAAACTTTTTGAAGAGTTGGCAAGAAGGAGAATTATTTAAAAATAATATGATTAGAGTTTATTTTTAAAGTAAATATAAAGTATTGTTTGAACGCAAACAGAGTAGTAGTTTTCATCCCATTCATATCATTTTCCTAATACAATTCAGCATATCAAAGATTCCCAATCATCCTACTCATTAATATACCTAAATTAATCTTGTTTTAATGGTAAATAAATATCATTACTATTTCTGTTTAGATTATTCATATGATTGTTTTACAATACAAATAGCATTGGGTATTGGAATCTTTAAGGAGACATACAAAATAAACTTTTGATATTTACAAAATCTTACAACATTATTCTACTCCAAAACATAACAACAAGATTTTCAATAATATATATCTTCAAAATTCTAGAAAACATTGCTTTTCCTTACTCAATAAGTGTTGGAATTCTAAAATGGATTGGCATTCAAATTTAAATTATTGGGCTGAAATTTTAGTTTTCCTTCTACCAAATTGATGCATTTACACATCGATTAATTTTTGAAATTGTTATTTCTCATCCCGAGTTATTTTGAAGGTTAGAAAAAAAAAATATTTTTTATGGTCTGGTGAAGTTTAAATTATTAAATTCATCCGAAATTTGTGATTATTGGGGTAAAGTTCAAATAAACTCATTCATCACATAATATTATATATTTGATGAAACACAAGTAAATTAAGAGTTAAAGCTGCTTGCCTTAAAAATGTCAACTTCCATTTACTTGAACATCCAAAGTATCCTTCAACAATTTTCAATCTATTTAAAATCATGAACAACGAGATCAAATTAGATGAGTGGGCTATTCAGTAAATTTTAGGACGCTTAAGTGTCAAGTCAAATCTTGTTCAACTCAAATATTCACTCTTTGAATAACCGTTCAAAATTGATATCATGAATACATTACCGAATCCAATTCAACCATCAAAATTTCATTTTGATATCGTTGCTAAGTCAAATCTTTAATTTTTCAATTCTAGGAAAATCCCAATTCAATCTCATGATTTCCAGATTTAAGTTATTACACATATGACCTGAATTTTACTCCTTCTAGATGTAACTTTTTCTATCTTTATATTTTAAAAAAATGCATATATACTCTTCGTGTTCTTTCGGCAAATATTAAACCACTCAAAAATTTTAATTTCCCCCCTCAAATTCAGACATTCAATTTGAAATGATGAATGTTTCAAAATTTTGTGTTAATATGCCTTTAAATGTACTAAAATGGATGAAATATATTTCTTTGAGGGTGAAAATGGGACCAAGTCATCAAGTAGTACATTGGCACGGAGGAGGTATAAACTAAGTGAAATTACACTTTGAACACAATCTAATTAAAACACAAACAGAACCCAACAATTATTTAAGGGGGAAAAAAGGAAACAATAATAAAAGAAAAGAAAAGAGAAAACAATAGTCCTTTTATGTATATATTCTAATGATACTTCCATGAGTTCATATTACTTTATCCATGTTAATCTGACATATTTTTTTTTAACTTAAAAGGTATATTCTACTAAACTAATCTTATTATTCATGCTTTAAACCTCTAAATTTGACAACTATTATTTCATAGAATTATTTAATAATAAGGTGTTACGATCCGAAATTTGGGTGTGTTGGCACTCACCTATCCCACCAAGGTGAATCCGCTT
This sequence comes from Solanum aculeatissimum, assembly GCA_038996855.1. Lineage (NCBI taxonomy): Eukaryota > Viridiplantae > Streptophyta > Magnoliopsida > Solanales > Solanaceae > Solanum > Solanum aculeatissimum. The sequence goes on from JBCEWC010009694.1 coordinate 3,558, forward strand.
AAACCTGAACAATTCAATATAATAATAAAAGCGGAAGATAAAAATAGTCTAAAGTGGTAGATAAGCATCAGGAACCAAACTAAAAATCATCCCAGAACTGGTGTCACATGTACAAGCCTCTAAATAATAATTCTAAAAATAATAATACAAGTTTCAATGTCTAGTCTTTAAATAGAACATTATGCATAATGAAGAATCCTCGAGGGTATGCTGAAGAGACAAGCAACTATCTCTCAAGAAAAATCAGAAGCTCGATCCTGACACTGAAAAATCTATCAAGAGGGACTAAACTCACAACCTACAAAATGTAGCAAGGGTGAGCACCAAACAACACGATACTCAGAAAATAGAAACTAACCCTGAAGTAAAACAATGAAAACCATAAGTACTTCTATCCACCCAACCACATATTGCCGAACTACAAATCTGCACTCAAGACTTCCCAACACAACAATAATATATACATGCATACACATTACAAAATACTATCTCATAATAATCAGATGATCCCTAGAGTTCAGTAATACAACAGTCTATCAGTGACATAAGAGACTATAGTCTTATAACACAGTATATCCATATTCCAACCTTCACAATATACAAGGATCAACTTATCAATATGTATTAGAATTCTTCAATTAGTTCAATCTCAACGATGTACAGATTCAAGCATTCAACTCATCACACATAACATATATAACCACGTTAAGAAAGGAATGATATGAAGTGGAATGAATGCTATGAAATGTAAATAATGAGATGATGAAGTGGAATGAATGCTATGAAATGTAAATAATGTGATGCAATGTCAAGTAATCATGATGTATGTTTGTCCTATGACACACATCCACTAATATAATCAGATCAGAACTCATGGGAGCCTCACATGGACCATGTATCCACTAAATCATTTCCCGTCGACATTTACTTTCATCTCTAGCTGGAACCATTTTCCTTCGACTTTTGATTTCTTTTCTTTCTTTTTTTAGCCGAAACCACTTCCCTTCGGCTTTTCTTCATCAATGGAACATCAAGAAATACATATCATCATAAAACAATGATCACTTTCACAAGTATAAGAATATGCAAGATGTCTACATGAATTATTTATTCAATAATCAATGTCGGATAGTCCACAAGTTCACAAGTATTCATAATCCCACAATTACTTCACAACACAATCTCAATATCATCACAATCTTGATATTAATACAAGTCTCAATACCAATACATTTTCAATATCAATATCATAAAATATACAAGTTCTCACGTATTTATTTTACCTGTCAAGGATTCACAACATTTACAATCACTCAATATGAAATTCCATGATCAAAGCATATAATAGTATAATTCTAGCCCATTTCATGCCACAAATCACCTAATCCGACTCACATAGGATAATACAAGGTTCAATCATACTTAACATAAGGTTAGAAGTCCATTTGTCTTAATAAAAGTTTCAATCAAGTAAAAATAGGAGCTTTCCCCTTCAAAATTGCACCCGAAACAGCACAATCTAGTCAAATATGGATTCATAATCTCAATACGAAGCTAATGACACTAAAATCAAGTAATTCAGATGAAAAAGGCAAAATGGTCCAAAAATCTCATACCGAAAAAGGTTCTCAAAATTTGAAAATTCTTATATGAAAATATTTCCCAAATAATAAGAAATCTAATAGTGAAAACCGTTTAAAAAAAGGAGTTAAAATGAACTCACAATCACCATTTTTCTATCAAAAATCAATATCCAAGAAAGTCCCAATTTCTCCAATTAAAATCCCCAATTTTGATATTAAAAATATGAATTAATCAATGAAAATTAAGGATATGAGTTAGAAACATGTTACCCAAAAACCTTGTCTTGTAAAGACTAAAACATCTCCCCCAAATAGAGCTTAAAAATATTTAAAATGGAGAAAAAGTGATGAAATACGACTTTAAAAATTAAAAATTATTTCAAGCAATAAAACACTCCGCGAACGCGGACAGAGATCCGCGAACGTAGAGATCTCAACTTCTAACACTCCATGAACGCGGAGGTCACAAAGGATATGCCTCTGCGAATGCGGAGTACAATCATGTCTGCACCAGATTGCAGCCAAACCAATTTTTCAACACTTGAAACGAACCCTCAAAATTCGTTCAAAATCTGATACACACAAACCAGATATGCAACTCTACCGGAAAAGATGTTTCGAGCTCAATGGAATTGTCAAAATTTAATTTCGAGGTCTCCTTGACCCGGAACCCGATAAAGCTCATCAAAACTAATCAAATATTCAAATATCCAAAATGACCTAAGAAATTCTAAAAATTACAACGAGATCATTTTTTGCATTAGTTTCACCATTCAGAACTACTGGAGCTGTCAGAATTTTGATCCGAGCTTCCAAACTTTGAATGCTGACCAAAGTCAAACAATGATCCGAATTCAACTAAAAATGCAACTTTGGATCCAAAATCTCCATTTTAACTATAAATTTAGTTTTGTCAGTTATCCTAGACCAAATTTGCATTCCGTTGCTGATGAAATCGACGGAATAACATTTTGACACCCGAAATTCAAGATGACCTCAAAACTCAATATTTCAAACTTTAAGCATTTCAAAACTCTTTCTTTAGCAAACTTTTAACTTTTTATAAGGTTTTCAAAATTCAACCTTTAGACTCAACCAGAAATGACTCAAGACAACTTTCAGAAAGGGCAAAATGGTAGTTTAGCTTAAAATGCTAGAAATGACCTTCAAGGTCATTACACCATCCACCACTAAAAATAATGTTCGTCCTATGAACATAAGGCAAAGGATCATACCTGAAACCTTAATAAGGTGAGAATATCGGGCTCGCATATCAGACTCCATCTCCCGAGTAACCTCACTCACGGGCCGATGAAGTCACTGAACCTTCTTGAAGTTATTTCTTTTATTCTCAACTTGCTGACCTGTCTATCTAAAATAGCCATAGGCTCTTTCTCATAGGTCAAATTCAGACTCAACTCTATCGAATCAAGGCATAATACATGAGAATCATTAGAAACGTAGCACTGCAACATGGATACATAAAACGCAGGATGAATTGAGGACAAACTGGGTGGTAAGGCAAGTCTATAGGCCATCTCTCCTACTCACTCAAGAATCTCAAAAGGACTAATATACCTAGGGCTGATCTTGCCCTTCTTCCTAAACCGCATAATACCCTTTATAGACAAAATCCTCAACCAAACCCCGTCACCCTCCATGAACTCCAAGGGTTGACCCGCCTATCAACATAACTCTTATGACGACTCTGGACTGTCAACAATCCACTCTAAATCAAGCACACATGCTCCATGACATTTCTAAGTAAATCAGTGTCAAGGCTATCCACTGTAACAAAATCAAACCATCCTATGGGTGATCTACACCTCTGCCCATACAATGCCTCAAAAGGGGCCATCTGAATGCTAGAATGATAACTGTTGTTGTAAGAAAACTCTGCCAAAGGCAAATGTTGATCCCACCTGGTACCGAAATCAACAACACAAGCTCTAAGCATCTCCTTAAGTATCTGAATGGTCCTCTTAGACTGACCATTTGTTTGAGGGTGAAAGAATGTGCTGAAATCTAACTTGGTACCTAGGACATGCTGCAAGGCCTTCTAGAAGTGGGATGTAAATAATGAACTACAGTCCGACACAATGAAAATAGGAACTCTATGAAGCTTCACAATCTGGCTGATGTAGAGCTGAGCTAACTTCTCGGCTGTGTACTTCACCTTTACCGCGATGAAGTGGGCAGACTTAGTCAATTGGTCCACCAACACCCATATAGAATCAAAGCCACCAACTGTAGAAGGAAAACCTACCATAAAATCTATGGTAATGAATTACCACTTTCACTCGGGAATAAGCATCCTCTATAACTCACCACCCGGTCTCAGAAGCTCACATTTGACCTGCTGACATGTTAAACACCTAGCCACATACTCCGATATATCCTTCTTCATGCCACACCACCAGTAGCGCTGGCTCAAGTCATGATACATCTTCACTATCCCAAGATGAATAGAATATCTCCTTAGACTCTTTCAACCAATGGAATAAGACATTCTTTTGAGTGAGCCTAGTCAATGGAGCTGCTATACCCATCGGTAATACCCAACTAGGCCCATAAAACTGTGAATCTTTGTAGCTAAAGTAGGTCTATTCCAACCCTAAACCACCTCAATCTTCACTAGATCAACCCCAATACCCTCTTTAGACACAATATGACCCAGAAATGCTACCGAATTAAGCCAATACTCACAATCAGAGAACTTAACATATAACTTCTCCTCTATAAGCCGCTGAAACACAATCCTCAAGCGCTACTCATGGTCTGCTTTGGTCTTTAAGTAGACCAATATATCATCGAGGAAGACAATAACAAAAGAATCTAGATATGGTTGAAATAATCCATTCATCAACTCCATAAATGCTATTGGGGCATTAGTCAACCCAAATGACATGACAAGGAACTCATAGTGCCCATACCTAGTCTAGAAAGTTGTCTTAGGAATGTAAAAAGTACTAATCATCAAGTGATGATACCCAGATCTCAAATCAATCTTAGAAAATGCAACTACACCCTGAAGCTGGTCAAATAGATCATCAATCCTAGGAAGGGGATACTTATTCTTGATCGTCACTTTGTTTAACTACCGATAATTAATACACATTCTCATAAAACCATTCTTTTTCTTCACAAACAAAATAGGGGCACCCCACAGTGATACACTAGGGCATATGAACCCTTTACTTAACAAATCTTGGAGCTTCTCTTTTAGCTCCTTCAACTCAGTTGGTGCATACGGTATGGAGGAATAGAAATGGGCTTAGTGCCTGACTCCAGATCAATAGCAAAGTCAATATCCCTGTCAGGAGGGACTCCAGGAAGGTCTATAGGAAGTACATCAACAAACGCCCAAATAATAGGAATAGACTCCATCAGTGGTGACTCAACACTGGTATCACGAATGAATACCAAATAAGCAAGACAACCTTGATCCACTCATTTTTGTTCCTGAATGTAAGAAACAACTTTGTTGGGATAGGAACTACTCGAACCTTGCTACTTAATAATTGATCTACTAGGAATAGCCAGTTTCACAGTCTTGGCATAACAATTAAAAATAACCCGATGAAGTGAAAGCCAATTCATCCCCAATATGACATCAAAATCAACCATATCGAGAATAATCATATCAACCCAACTGTCATAACTATCCAAAGAGACAAGATAGAATCGGTAAATCTGATCTACCACTAAAAGATCACATACCAGGATAGATATATGCACGGGCATAGGTATACTCTCACACAATAAATCAAACTCAGTAGAGAAATATGCAGATACATAAGAATACATAGAATCAGGATCAAATAATACCGATGTAGGCTTGTGATAGATTGGTACAATACATGTAATAACAACATAAGATGCTTCACCCTCAGACCTCCTAAGATAAGCATAAAAATGACTGCCTACCGCCAACCACCTAAGTAGGACCTTTACCTCCCAATTGTCTCGCTGCGTCACCTGTGCCCCTACCTGGAGTATGCCCACCTCTACCTAGCTGTCCCTACCATGACCCCTAAACTAAGGGGTTGCATCTCTAGCTGGAGGGGCTTGATCTCTAACTAGTGCTACTGAATAAGAGCAGTGTGGCCCAAAATAAGTCTGCATAAGATATTATCAAACCAAATAATCTGGAGATCCACAACCATAATATGATCTGGGGGGTAGACGACTACTGAGAATGAACAGGTGGAATACTGTAGCTACCCCAGACCATTGACCTTTACTGTGAGCAGGAAGATCCCTATCCATAACTATGTGAACCACAAGGGCCTTGACCACCCTTCAAAGCTAGCAATGAAGCATGAATTGGACCTCAATATTGAGAAGTACCACTTCCTTTATGGAAACCCCTACCTACTGATGAGGTACCTGTGAAATGACCAGATGCTCGGACATTGTTGGGGTCCCATACTCCTCCTTCAGCAGCAACTCTGCCTCCTTGGTGATACCCACTATGGTCTAAAAAGTTGCACCCTCACGTGATGAACTAAACACAGAAGAAAATAGATAATGCTAATCCCTTCACAAATATATGAACCCTCTTTGCCTTTATAAGTATCAATGATAAAACATGTAAAGACAAATGATAGAATCTAGCCTCATACTTGGCTATTGCCGTACCTCCCTGAGTTAGAGTCTCAAATATGGACCTACACTCCTCTCGAACACTCCAAGGGATGAACCACTCCTGAAAAGCCTATGAAAATACCTCTCACTTGACTGGTAGGGACCCTACTGGTTTGGAACACATATAAAACCACCTCCACTCCCCTGTAGTTCCTTGCAACTATAGGGCAACAAATATAACTCCACAAGAATCCACTAGGCCCACAACATCCAATATCTCAAGGTAAGAAACTCATATACATCCTCTCCCTTGCCACCCTGAAACTATGGTGGTTTCATCTTCTGAAATCACTCATATCTCTGTTGGTCATCTACTGCCAATACTGTCTCATGAATAATCTGGGCTGGAGGAACAATCTGCACTAGTGTATCAACTAACATATGAGGAGACATATAAAGTGTCTGGCCTACCGAAGCTTAATGGTCTGCCACAAACTTAGCAAAATCATGAAGCTACTCTGGTACATGAGGAGGGGGAACCTCACCCCTCGTTGGTCCCTGTGGTACACGTCGGGCAATAGTCTCAAACCTTCTCATCATCCTCTAAAGAGTGCCCTGAATAGTCATAGGATCCTCGGCCTTTGTAGGAGCCTGGTATTTTCAAGGCTCGACTAGAGGCTCCAGTGAGATACCTTTATCATAATCTCTAGAAGATATTGAACCACGAGCACTTTCTCGATCCCTACCTCATCCTATGGCTCTACCTCTACCTCTTCCCTGAGCATGGGCCTCAACAGTAGCCTCACAAGTTAGCTCCTTAACGTTTCCTATAGATAAGGATCTGGTCTTGGTCATTTGCCAAAAAAATATAAAATACTCAGCAACCCCACAATAACTATGCATAACAAAAATTGAAAGAACAAAATGGAATTTCATAATAGTCTCTGTAGCCTCTTAAGGATAAGTAATAGACATCTCTACACCAATCCTTAAGACTCTACTAGAATGGGCTTATACACATGTGAGACCTATGAACTAGGGCTCTAATACCAAATTATCACGACCCAAAATTTGGGTGTGATGACACTCACCTATCCCACCAAGGTGAATCAGCCTAAACCTGAACAATCCAATATAATAATAAAAGCGGAAGATAAACATGAAAACCGAACTAAAAACCATCCCCTTTGAACCAAAAAGTTGAGCCTGAATAAACCTTTTTTTTGTAATCACCCAACTCATCTCTCTTGTCTATTTGTGAATCCTTACTTTGGCCTTGGTCTCTCCAAGGACGTTGTGAACCTCAATTTAGGCCAAAAGCCTAAGTAAGGGTGGATTTTACTGACCCTGGTCTTTTTAAAAGACATTAGGCACCTCATACTAAGCTAAAAGCCTAAGTTGAGGGTGGCTATTGAGGGAAAAAGCAGAAGAGTAAAAATGGAAAAGAGTTAAGTGGTGAGAGGAAAGAAAGATCTTGGGAGTGTGACCATAATTAGAAAAAAAAAAAAAAAAAAGAAAAAAAAAGAAAAAAAAGAGAAAAAGAATGAAGAAAAGTAGAAGACACTCCCAACACAAAAGAAAATAGGGGGACAATAAGAATTTGGGTACCGAAAGTAGAGGGCTAAGCCAAAGTAGTGTCTTGGAGGGGCAAATTAGTCACTGTGATCCTAAATGTACCACACCCTAGCCCGAGCCTACGTTCCAAGCTGTAAAAGTCCTAAAGTGATCCTAAAATAAAGGTCATTCGAGAGTTAAAGTGGTGAAAATAAGGGCAAGTATATGGTTTGTACTCGTAATTCAATTAAAAATCTTTTTTGAGCGCGAGTGTCTACATTCCAGTCTCTGCATTGTATGTATATGTTGTGAGTAAGACTTCTTTGTAGTAAGAGCACTATTCTTGCACTGTTTGGTTACTAATCCAACTAGTCTTCTTTTTTCCTGAGCTTTTGTGGACCAATTGAATATGGTGTAATGCTTAACTCGATCTATGTAAGTCTATTTGGGTGCAAGTACATTGTGAGCTTACTTTCTGGGGATATGTGATTGATTTAGGGGTTATTGTATGATTTCGATTAGAGGCTTATATTTGTGTGTCGTTATATTTGTTTTTGATGATTGCTTGAGGACAAACAATAATTCTAAGTTGAGGGTATTGATGAGTCGTGAAAATATGACACCTATTATTCTTTTAACATGGAATTTTTGTGAGTTCTCAAGAAAATTTATGGGTTTAATATGTTGTTTAGTGTTCTTTTTTGGGAATAAGGCGACGACATGGATTTAGACAAGAAAGAGGCTTAAAGAGAGGAAATGAACTGAACAAGGACCACACGGGCACCCTCACGGGCTATGTGGCCTTACATGGGTCGTAGGATGAGCCGTTCAGAAGTGGTGATGCAACATGGAAAGGAGAAAAGTAGAAAATGAACCAACTGAGGCCTCATGGGAGCCCTCACAGCTCGTGAACCCTCTCATGGACCATGGGGTCGTCTGTGACCTCACACTTTGATATCTCAGGTGCACTCAGGGGAATAAAGCAAGGGGTCGCCAAGGCACAACATATGGAGCCTATCAAGGACCATGAGGTCTCACATGGGTCGTGTACTACGCCATGGAGAACATAAGCTAAGACAATGTCCGTCAAAACAATGGGCAAAATACTCATGTGCAAGACCACGTGGGGTGACACGGTCCATTAGGCATGAAACGGATCGTGAACCTTACCGTTAGCCTACACTTGGACTTTGAGAACCATAGGAGGCAACGAAGGACACAAGGCAAGTCCCACAGTACCTCACACAGACCATGGGAGTGCACACAGTTTGTGGATCTGACTGTCTACCTGATATGGATTGCCATGGAAAATGGGGAGAATCACGCAAAGTGGAGTCACATGGGACCCACCACGAGCCGTGTGACATCTCATAGGCCATGAAGATAGCCGTGAAGAGGAGTCTGAGGCGATAATGAAATTTGCAAAGGGACCACAGATCGTGTGACGGTCTGTGAAGTATCACACCGGTTGTGTAGTTTCCATCAGCTATGCCGAAGCTAATTTTCTTATTTCAAGTTATATTAGGTTTTATTTTGTATATATATATATACTTTTTATTCTATTTTTTTTTATTATTGACTGTTGGAGAGAGAATTCAAAGAGAGAACTAAGCTTTTTGAGAGATTTTTATCAAGTTCGTGGGTTTTCATTCATTTGTTCACAATTGTAATTCGTGGATTCCTTGTTTATTCAATCATAAGTTCTTTCTATGATATCTTCATCTGTTTATAACATGATTTCACCAATTATGCTAGGCTAAACCTACAACTAGGGTTGTGGGAACCATGACAACCTTTTAAGATAGGCAAATTTGGGGTAAAATTCGAGATTGACTGTTGTATGCATTATGGTATTCTTCAATTTAATTTATTCCTTAATGATTCAACACATTAGGGTATGCTTGTATTCATTACATACTTGAAAGGTATGTAGTTATTGGGAAAAGAGTCCTACGATAAAATTTGGGGTTATTAACCTAGTCTAAGTGCTTAAGACCGGAAGGTGAGAGCATCTTGGGGTTCATAGCAAGGGGAAAAAAGGGTATACATTATGAGACCGGAAGGTAATGAATGAAATGCATCTAAGAAGGATCGGAAGGTGAATTAGGTGTTAACTACTTGTTTAACTGTGTACACAATCATGACTATATAATCCCTAAGTTTCACTATCGAGTTGGGTGTCATGGGGACCGGAATCCTAGCTTCACATTCAATTGTTGAACTCTAGTAGTTACCATTAGTTAGTTACTAGAATCTCTTTGCAACTTAGTTTTTAATCATCAAAACCCCCATTTATATTATACACATTTATTTCAGAAATAGGTATTACACTTGGAACTAAGTGTTAATAGATATATTCTCACGCATTCCCTGTGGGATCGAACCCAACTCTTGTTGGGTTCTATATTTGATAAACGATCGCTTTACCCTTCATTTAGAGTGTAAATTTGAGCGTATCACTTATTTATATGTAGATATTTACTTTGGCCCTGGTCTCTCCAAGGACATTATGAACCTTAACTTAGGCCAAAATCCTAAGTTAAGGGTGGTTTATACTGGCCCTGGTCCTCTGAAAGATATTGTGCACCTCAACTCAGCCAAAAGCCTAAGTTGAGGGTGGCTACTATGAAAAATACAAAAACTTTAAGGTATGAAAAGATTCAAGTGAGGAGAGAAGAGAAGAAAAGCTTGGGGTGTGACCGTGAGTAAAACAAAAGAGCAAAAAAAAGAAAGAAAAATAATGAATGAAAATGGAAATCACTCTCAATGGCAAAGAAAGTTGAAAGAATAGGGGCAATAAGAGTTTAGAGGGTTGAAAGTAGAGGGCTAAGCCAAAGTAGTGTCTTGTAGGGAAAAAATAGTCAATTTGATCCTAAATGTACCTCAACCTAGCTCGAGTCTACTATACAAGCCGCAAAAGTCCTATAGTGATCCTAAAAAGGTCATTCGAGAGTCAAGGTGGTGAAAATAAGGGCAATCATATGCTCTATACTCTTCTGTTAGTTGATAATATTTTGTGAGCGTGAGTGTCTACATTCCAGTCTCTGTTTTGGATTAACATATTGTGTTTGAGGCTTTATTATAGTGAGGGCACCATCCTTGCACTGTTTGGTTGCTAAACTAACTGGTTCATCTTTGTTCTTGAGCTTATATGAGCCAACTGTATATGGTATAATGCTTAACTTGATCTATGTGAGTCTGTTTGGGTGTGAACACATTGCAAGTTTACTTTTTGGGCGTGAGTTTGATTGAGGGGCACATTGCAAGTCTACATTTTGGGCATGAGTTTGTTTGATTGAAAGGTTGTTATATACATCATGTTAAACACTTGTGTTTGCGCGTTGTTATGTTTTGTTTTTGGTCATCGCTTGAGGGCAAGCAATGATTCTAAGTTGAGGGTGTTGATAAGTCATGAAAATATAACTTTTATGATGCTTAATACATCAGATTATTGTGAGTTCTCAAACACGTTTGTTAGTTTAATATGCGTTTTATGTTTGTTTCATAGGAAAGCAAGAATCAAATGGATTTTATGGACATTGAGCTAATTTATAAGGAAAATGGACTTTCATCTGGTAGTGACAACACTTTAACAAGTATGGGGATTATTTGCCACAGTTTTGGATGCTGGAAAATAACACCAAAACAACACCCAAAGCAAAAACACATACATCACAAGCTATCTCGAAAAAAATGATCAAGACGCATTGTTAATGTTGTGTCGGGAAGTTTCACCTGCCTATGTCCATTGGTGATGGTGAGAAGTTGATGAGAAGTAGTGGCTAAATGTTCCAAGATCAATTGAGGCAAAATAGGACAAACAAAACAAGAACACACACCACGGAGGGGTTCACAACCCGTGGTGTGTTTCAAGGGTCGTGAAACTTCCAGTCCAGGTGATTTCACCAAGGAACATGGCCAAGGGCTTTACAACGACCCATTGCATAACTTGTGGTGAATTCCATGAGCCATGAAGGTGCTCATGAGAAGCACCAAGGTAGTGAAGAACCTCCAATCGTAAAGACAAACACCAAGGAAGCCTTCCATGACTCGTGGACTATTTCACGAGTCGTGAAGGTGCTCGTGAAGAGGTGCCAATTTTGGACAGTTTTCAGCATCAAGTTAAGGAACACGGAAGGACATAATGAGTGTGAAAAGGACCATGGATTGTGGTCCTGCTCGTGAACAAGAACTTATCCTGATTTGCAAAGTTTCCTAGTACATTTATGATTCCCTTTCCTACTTAGTTTAGGCTTACTTTTCCTACTCATTTTAGGATTGTTTTAAGACTATAAATAGAGCTAGGTTTTTTTTTTATTTTAAACAATATTATTCCCCATGCCTTGGGGTTTCTGGCTTCTTTTTGCACGATTTTTACATCAATTTTCCAGAACCTTTTCATCTAATACATGGTTGGACAGTAGCTAATTTCCTACAACTTTAGTTGCTCGTCTTGATTATTGTTTGGAGTTTAGATCAAGCGTTCATCTCTGGATTCTTCGTGTGACTTCAATAATTAATTTAATCTCTATTGTAAGTGATTTAACCATGAATTCAACATGATTCTTTTTTTTAAACCTTTCAAGTTCAATAATCTAGACCCACAACTAGGGTTGTGGGAACCATGACATTATAACAAAATAGGCAAACGTAGGGTGTTATTTGTGACTTGTATTGCATGTATAGCAATTTCCTTTCTTTAGAAACCTTTCTTGATGAGTACACGCATTGAGAACTTGCTCGTATTCATTAGTTGTTAGAGAGGAAATTAATGATTAGGAAAAGGACATTACAATGAGAGATAGAAACAATCGATCTAAGTTTGAGTCACTTGAGCCTGGGAGGGGATGATACACTTAGGCTTGAGGATTATCTTGTATCTAAAGAACTTGAGATCGGGAGGTGATAGTTCTCTGAAATCTAAAGCGCGGGTTAGTATTGAAAATATTCTGAGATCAGAAGGAGATAAATGACATATTTCTAGGAAAGACCTGGAGATGATTTAGAGGTTACCAAACTTGCTAGATTTTGTATGTGATATAACAAACAATATACCCAATGTTAAATGCTTACTAGTTTTATGTCATGGAGACCGCAACCCTTGTCATCATTAAACTGTCTAAGCCTTAGTTAGTTTACCTTTGTAGTTGTACTTAGGATCTTAAATCAAAACTCCCATTTTTACTTTTCCACACTAGTTTGTTTTCTAGAAATAGTACAACGACTAAAATAGGATAACTAGCAGAGTTGTTTTAACCTATTCCTTGTGGGATCGACCCCATCTCTAAGTTGGATAAATAGACTTCTAACGATCATCCATATTCTGTAAAAGAAGTATGTTTGAACATTATAAAAAATAGCACCGTTGTCGGGGAATACGATGTTGAAATAATCTACTAGCTTTCTATTTTCAATTGTAGTTCTATTTCCTAATTTTATTTTTTATTTTTGTTTTTTTCTATGTAGGGAACAAGTAGTGTATGTTAGCCACCCAAAGAAGGGTGCAACATTGATTCCCGACGACCCTGAGTGGCAAAGATCGATTAGGAGGATGAATGCACAAGATTGTGATGCACAGAGGCAGAGAGAGTTGGCTTTGAATCATGATAATGGGGATAACAAAGACCTAGGTCTGAATGATCTGAATAATGATGGAGTGCTACCAGCACCTCCTCTACAATAACAACATGCACCTAGGCCGCTCGACCCTCAACAAGTACAAGTAGGGAATAATGACAATGATGGTGTTGGGGCAACAAGGGCAATAGTCCTTCCCCCTTTGCCTGCAGGTGTCAAATTTACCATCACTAGCACTATGATTCAGATGCTAATCTGAAGGGATTGCTCAGCAGAGTTGCAACTGAGGATGCAAATCAGCATATCATGAACTTCATAGCCAAGATTCTAGGTGTTAGTCAGTAAGTTATCTGTTTGAGATTGTTCCCATTATCTCTTTGAGATTGTTCCCATTATGTCCCAACCACAATCTTATAGATGAGCACTTGAAGAAGGTCTTCTATAGGTCCTGTAACTTTGTGACCAAGACAATAATTGATGGAGCATGTGGAGGATCATATATGGCCAGAACATTCCTATACATCATTGTGATTTTGGATCAAGTGGCGAAGAACAACAGGGTTTAGTACACCAGAGATGGGGGCCTATTATAGGTTTATTTTTGAAATGACTGTAGATCAAAGGAAGAAAGAGGAAGAGCGGGACCAAGATATGGCTTACATGCGAAATCAGATGGACTTGCTGACTAAGAGGCTATTGGATGGAGAATTAGAAAAAGTTAAAGTTGTGGACACTTTCTCTAGGTATGATGATCTAGGATTCAACTTTCATGAAGATGCTAAGTTCATGAACAATCAGGGGGGTTTTGGACTTACAACTCCGGGGACCAAGGTTGGAAATATCAATGGGATGGGTACTATGATAGAGGGGACAACCATGATCAAGAAAATTGGCAACAGAGAGATAATTATAGAAATGATTGAAATGGTGCATATGTACATCCTGGAAATAGAGATAAGGCTGGAACTGGATCAAGCAACTCTCGATTGGAGGAGATGGTGAGAAAACTGCTTGACTAAGTTGATTCGATTGAAGCTAGAGTCAAAGAGATAAAGAGTGATGTGTTAAGAATGAATTAGGTCAATCAAGCACTTGGATCAGCAAATGGGGCAACTTTCAGCAGCAATGAATCAAAGGAGGAATGGTGCACCATCTAGTGACACTATTCTAAATCCTCGGACTGAAAATTGATTGCAACTTTAGGTATGTCATGCCACGACAATAAATCAAGTGCTTCATGGGAGGAAACCCTTGAGGATACTTAATGAAGTCTAAGTAATCAGGTACACTACTACTGATGCCTAGGGCATCACAGGTATGATCACTTCCCTTATTTTATACTCTGGTTTGACATGCATTGAGGAACATGCATAAAAGTTTAGTGGGGAGCGGGGCATCCTGAACCTTGAGGAGTTTTTCTTGCCATGTTTCTTTTCTATGAAAGTGTATTATCTAGTAGAACTGACTTGTTTAGGTTATATTTTTGTGTAAGTATAAGTGTTTATAGGAGTTTATAGTAGGGGGGGCGGCGGAACCGGTTCCGGCACAACCGGACCGGAAATAACCGGAACCGGACCGGAACCGGGTTTCGATAATACCGG
>JBCEWC010009695.1:0-18458 GCA_038996855.1 Solanum aculeatissimum
GGACCCTAGCAACCTTGAACCCACTGGATCATCACACGACCACACTCATGGACCATGGACCCTCACACGGTCCATGGTCCATCCCTTAACTCAATTTCCAGAACTTGTTTCCAGCATCCTTCGAATTACGGGCAGTCTCACTATTGTGGTCATAACTTCCTCATACGAACTCCGAATTGAGTGAAACCAGTTGCGGGCTGAAGATAATTCAACGAGCTTCCATTTCATATATAGTAGGCCACACAGTTAATCCTGTACCAAAATTTATTATTCCTAAAAGTACACTGCCCAAACGACCTCTCTATGCCACCAAAAGGTCCGTTTTGAATTCGGCCACTTAAACTCAAACCATGGCTACCAAAATTTAACCATGATCAGTCCAACACCATACAAGATCAACCAATAAGAAGTTCAAAATTTTTTGGGTCGTTACATCTATTGACATTTTATTAACAATAAAAATGATAAGTTATCAATATGGATAATTACAAGTGAGGAAATAAGCCTTACTTTATTAATCATAATAAAGTAAGGTTGTTTATCATATGTGGATATATGTACACACAATAATTTATAATAAGATAATTATTTTTAAAATTAGATGGTACACTTCAAGCTATCGGACATGAGTTTCATTGTCTCATTTAATAATCTTTTACTACTTGTTCTTTCAACACTTATATATCAATTTCAGTTAATTTCTTTTAAATTAGATGGTACACTTTAAACTATCAGACATAAGTTTCATTGTCTCATTTAATAATCTTTCACTACTTGTTCTTTCAACACTTATATATCAATTTCAATGTCAACAAATTACAAATACCACATGCCCCTTTATTAGTGTCAGTTTACTAATATGATATTTACTTGTCATGGAATTTTGAAAAACAAATAAATTTAAATGAAGGAAGTACTAAATAAAAGCCCATTACATTCCATGCTAATCGTACAGTAAGATAAAAACTAAATCATAGATAGAAGAAACATAATTATTGATATAACAAACATACTTGTATTAATAAAAAATTAAATCATTCTCCATGGGATCCAGACGAGCCTTCATCAGAATTGGAGGAACTGCTTTCCACATCTCTTAAAGGAGCAAAGGCACTTCCAAGAGTCTGATATGGAAATTCAATAAGACACTCCATTTGTTGGTTGGCTACTCTTTCAACTTCTTCTTCTACTGCTCCCAAGGCCTCATACAATTGTTTAAGTTCAGAAAGGCTGAGTTGTTCAATTGGAGGTTCCGTCCTTAATACTTGAAGAGCTTCTCGATGTTCTTTTTGCCTTCCAATTGAACTCTCTAACCTGTTTAGCTGCCTATTGATCATATCAGCATTGGCATTATGCTGAGCTACAACGATGGGGCTAGGAGCATCAGCATTAGGTAGAGGATTCTCTCCCAGAAATCTATCCACAATAGACTCCACGTCAGGGTGCCCACATGAATATACTTTGTTTCTAGAATAAAAAATCACAATAGCAAGAGTAGCACCACACAAAGTGCATATCTCAGTTGCCTTTTTGAAGAGGCCAGTACGTCGCTTGGAGAATGTTACTTGTCTATTGGTTTCATTTTGCATCCTTGCAATTTCAACTCTTCTACGACCATTTGGTCTTCTCATGGCTTAACTTGTGATGATTTGAGGATGTAGGGAAAATGTAATGTTAGCTTCTCTGTTATTACCTTCTATTTATAGCCACTGATTCATCATATTTGCTGATGAAAATCAACTCAAAAAGTAAAAATATTTATGTTGATTCCTTATTAGGCAGGATTTGAACGAAAATCATCATATTAATTAAATTCCTTTTTTGTTTCATTGTATCATTGTCCATCCGTAGACCGTAAATATAGTAGTAATTACAAACGGTGGCATGCATATTTTTCTAGTTAGATTTATCTTATTGAATTATTAGAATTTGTTTTTGTGTCATTCGTTTGTGTCATATGTTTTAGTATGTTAATATGTAAATTGGTGATAATTTCCGAGGTAAATATTATTTTATTGCAATTGTATATTTTCTAAATTAGCTCTGGTTCAACTTTGCATATTTTCTAATGTAGTCATGCTTAATAAAATACATTCCACTATTACCTTTAACAATATGAATATATTTATTTTCTAATTCATATTAATGTAAACAGAAGTGTAAGCACTTCAATTCAAAATTTTAATTTATTTGTGTGTTTTAGAGCCTGTGTAAACTCATAAATATACTCATGACTTGCGGTGGCAAATGAGTGGGGTGGGTCAAATTTGGGCGGGTTGAAAATGGATCAACATAAAATGGATAATAATTCAACCTGCCCATATTTTATATGGATAAACAATGGAGTGAGTAAGAAATTGATTGAGTAAAATACTAGTTTACTGGTATTTTAAGAGAAAATTACACAGAATGTCCATCAAATGTAGTGGTTTTGATTTTTTGTCCTCCATAAGAGTGGTCTTACAAAAATACTCCTTTTTCATTTTAAGTTGAATCAAAGACATTTTTACCCTTCTACACCTTAAATATTTATTCAAAAACTCTCTATGCTCAATTGTCTCTCAATTTTTCTATTTTTTTGTTTCTTTATTTTTCTTTTATTTATTATTTTTCTCCTTTGTTTCTTTGTCTTTTTTTTTTGAACTTCTATTTTTTTCTCTTTCTTTATTTTTAATTGTTTTTTTATTTTTTATTTTTTTCTTTTTCTTTTTTCTTAACTTGTAGTTTTTTCTCTTTCTTTTTTTATTTTTTTCTTTTTGTTTATTCCTATTTTTTAAAATTATTTTTGCATTCTATTAAATCATCAAGTTAAATTTTGCTTTTAATACAAAAATTATTATATTTCTCATAAGTTAGACTTAGTGAAAATGGAGGAAATTATTGTCATGAGATACAACTTGTTATTTAAAAGTATTTAGAGGCTAAATCTCGCCTCTAAGGCAAAAAATAGAGTATACCATAAATCAAGACACAACGTGGTAGTATCAATTTTTACCCATAAAGAGTAACTTGTCATTTTTAAGTTTTTGGTATAAGTCTTGCCACTAAAATAAGAGTTATAAAACATCTCATAAGTTAGACTTAGTAAAATAGTGTAAACATTGCCCATGAGGTATGTGTTATTTTTTTAATCCCTGAGCTATGTTTTGCCTTTAAGGCAAAAGTTATTGTGTTCCCCATAAGTTACTTAATAAAAATGAAGTAAATATTGCTCATGGACGCAACTTGTTCTTTGAAGCCATTGGGCTAAGACTTGCCACTAAGACAAGAGTACTAAGACAAGAGTAACAAAATGTTACACCCAGTAAAATTACCAAAATACCCCTAGAGGAGTGACATGTGCATAACGCATGATCCCAAACTCTTTTGGAAAATACGAGGCCAAAAATGCGATCAACACAAAAAAATGTGCAAAAAAATGGTCATGGTTGATTTTTAGAGCAACCAGATCAAAAGATAATTCTTTAAAGCGAAAATGAATTTTCAGAAAAGTGCACGACGTGTCTATGACGCGGACTTGTCACGGACTTACACTTAGTTGTGATCCCAAATTTTCTTTGGGATTAGAAAACTCGATCGAAATTTTTTTGACAAATAACCCCAAAAATTGACCAAGTCCAGACGTGGATTTGGTACGCCAAAGGAAATTTTTCCAGTTTTTCATAAGGGGCATTCCAGACCTTTCCTAACCCCTCTTAAACTTAAAATATAACTAATATAGGTCTGATTTGACTTAAAAAGGTTTCAAAACCTATTATTGAAACCCCTATTACGCTAAAAATAAAAGTTAGGTCTAAGAAGAAAAGGAAAAGAGTGAGGGTTCTGAGTTCAAACGCTAGGATCGACAGAGGATTGGTTGTTCTTCCTACTTTCAGGTATGTAAAGCTACCTAAAGCATTGGATTGAGTTCATCCACGTGCCTCACATGTTGAGTTTCTTGCAATTGAGTTCGAGTAGAGGTGTACTCTAATTCTTGAATTGAATTTTGGAATTATCTATTGTCCTATTGAGTTTCTTATATATAAATATGTGTTAATGATCTTTATGAGTTGAGTACTTGGTTTAATGCATGTTCATGTCTTTATTCACATGAACCCTAATTGATGACTATATTTGATTTGATGTATTATTTTAAATTGAAATTTTGTGGTCATTTTTATGTTTAACAAAGATGATTTTTTGAACATATTTTATTGAGTTGTGAGTAATAACTGAGTAATACAAAACCCTGTGATTTTAAGTTATAAGTTCCTTTCACTTGTTTTGAGTCATCATGAATGTACTTCTATAAATTGATGAGTTGCATTGTTGTTACCGAGAAATTGGAATACTAATTGTATGTTCGTTAGCCTAGCCTTAAATTTTATTATTTTCCTGTATGCTATTGCATTGAGATCATAAGTCTAATTTTCTGAGTTGAGTAAGTTGAGCACGAGGAGTACATGTTCTGCTTTACATATTCATGTGATGAGAATCTAATATGTCTTATGTGTTGAGCATGATTTATATGATGTTAATTGACCGTATGAGTGAGAGTCTTGCATAGTGTGAGTTGGAGTCCTGGGTTGCATTGCATGAATGATAATTTTGAGTTACTGAGTTACTGAGGAATTGTGTTGAGTTGTTTGAGATGAGTCAAAGAGATGAGCTTGATTTGATTTTCATGAGGATATTTTAGTCTTGGAATGAGTATTGAGCAACGCGTTGGGTTAGAGGAAACACTCCAAAACTACGTTACCAGCATAGGATAGTCGTACAGTTAACTCTTGCGGCTCATATCCCAATAGATGGACATTCTCTTTGGATCTGAGAGAGAGGGAGAGGAAGAGATTGACGTCCTTTACCTTAGAAGGTTTAGGAAGGGTGTGGAAATAATGTATGTTTTGTTGTACATTACCAAATTTTGGTGGGGTGGATAGTATGCCCGTTAGAGAAACTTCCAAGCAATATTTAATTGAGCATATTATGATTTTTAAACTGAGTTGCATAAAGTATTGAGTCTAATTTAAAGAATAATTTCAAAACCTTAAACTTGCATATCCACTGAGTCAAGTCATGAGTTGAATGCGCTGAGTTATGAGTCGAGTTTGTTGAGTTGAGTCGAGCCCTGTGTGTTTTCTTTAGTCATTCTTACATACCAGTACATTCAATGTATTGACATCCATTTGGACTGCATCATTTTATGATTCAGAGACAGGTATTAGGAATCATCAACAGGAATACCATTGATGATCCACTCACATTCAGCTGATTTGGTGAGCCCTCCTTTCTATTTTGAGGAGCCTTTTTCTTTTTATATTGAGTAGTTAGAGTTTTTTCTTTTGAGGTAGCCCAGGACTTGTCTTGGCACTTTCTAGAAGAGTATATAGGCTTCATAGACATTGAGTAGAGGATGTTGAGTGTTGTTTCCTTTCCAACTCTTGTTTATTGGAAACTTCTTTCTATATAACGACTTGATTATTTAATTCATAATATTTTTTTTAGTGTTTTCTTTTGATATTGAGTATGATGTGACGCTGAGGACAAATGGTTTTCTTGGGAACTAGCAATAGTCTCTGAGTGTCAGCCACGCCAAGGGTACCCTCCCGGGGCGTGATAAACTTGGTATTAGAGCACAAAGTTTAAGTTTCCTACGGAGTCTATGAAGTTGTGTCTAGTAGAGTCTTTATTATTGGTATGAAGCATGCCACATCCATAATAGGGAGGCTATAGGAAATTAGGAATTTTTACACATCTTTCTTATTTTGATTCATGTTATAGAGTTAAACTCTAGAAAATCTCTCTTCTAAATCATGCATTACACATTTGCAGACCATGCCTTCCAAATGCATCATGGACTCGAGAAATGTTATCAGTATCGAAGAGCTTGAGCCTACTACTCAGCTTGTTGCACATACTCAATGGGTAGAAGAAGACAAAGAGAATAGGATGGAAGAACCTTTGAGCAAAAAGCCTATGTCAATAGGACATGAGCGTAGTGAACATAAGCAAGGGAATGGAAATAAGTTTCCCTTTCTGCAGAGACCCTTGAGTTATATGTCACCACTAGTGAGTGCACCTATATTTAATAGGAGATATAATCTGAGGCCGAGGAGAAACCATTCTTTCAGGGTCTAAAACGCTCCATCTTGAGGAAGTGTAGCTCGAGGTCATCGAGAAAAGCCAACATGTAGAGAGTGTGGCAAACTTCATCTGGGGTATATCGAATGGGCACCAATGGCTGCTACAAGTATGGCTAGGTGGGTCACTTTCAAATGGAGTGTCCGGTGTGGGCCAACAAATCTCAACCCTCCACAATAACACCGCTAGTTAGAGAAAATCAGAGAGGTGCTACTTCTGGCACGAGCGAGGCCATAGACCAGTTGTATGTCGCGGTAGCCTCCATGATTAGAAAAGTACCCCAAGATGTTATGACGGGTATGATTCGCGTCCTTACTCTTGATTGTTATGTGTTGATGGATCATGGTGTTATCCCATTGGTTGTGTCCCCTTATAGGTCTAGTAGATTTGATAGGACTCCTGAGTATCTTTCTGATCCTTTCAGTGTATCTACTCCTATTGGTGATACTATTCTAGCTGAGAGGGTCTATAGAAATTATTTTGTGTCAATCTATCACAGAGATACCATGACTGACTTAGTTGAGCTAATCAAGATACACCCTAGGCTCTCTTATCTGAAACTTGGCTTTGATGTTGTCTATGAGAGAGAGAAATTTATGTTTCTAGAAATTTAATGCTACCACCAAGAGTGTGATTTAAGGTCTTGTAAACCATAAGTAGAGTTGTTATACCTGAGCTAGAAGGATGATGAGGGAGAGCAGGAGACCAGATAGTGAGAGTGGTGGTTGATTGAGGCTTGTAACTAGAGTCATGTGTCCCTTAAGTAAGTAATGTAGTGAAGATTTGATTCTCAAAAGTCTTGACAAAAGAGTAGTTAGTACTATTTGATATTCATGATGAGGTATAGAGAAAGAGTTATTGTTAGGATGAGTTGGAGTATGATTAGCCTAGAAAGAGGTTTATGTTGATGTGTCATAGTATTAGTAAGGGCGAAGTATAGATGTCGAATAGGGGAACAAAGTGCTTTCCATGGATAGATCTAAACTAGGCTTATGATTCTGAAGTGAGAGCCCCATAAGATCCATAGAGTTATGAGCTTGGCCAAGTAAGGAGGTATACTGGATGGGTGAATGGTACTTGAGTTATGAAAAGGGGTATGTTGATCGAGTATTCACTATGAGGCTTTACGGGCCTATGTTCCTAAACTGTTACCTAGTAATTATAAGTTGGCGTAGTATGAGAGAAGTGTGTGATGCATATGTTAGAACTAGACCTTAAGCTTGAACTGTTGAGGAGCATTATGAAGAAGGAGATAGCATTATGACAGTGATAGACTTAATTGGAGGTTTGGTCTAAAAGTCTTGTTGTAGTGTGTGCTCGACGTTAAGATATTGACTTGCAAGTGGCATGATGCCATGAGTATGGTAGAGGTACCCCTTAATGGAGATAGTAAATTGAGGATTGAACACTAGTTAAGAAGAGGCTTAAGATGTGTATTCGCGATAGTGTAAAATTCTGAGAAGCTCTAAGTTATGACTTGCTATGAGAACCTAGATAGTATATTTGAGTTGTTAGAGTAGAGAAAGTTGGTGTAAGCGTTCTTTATCTCCCTTAGTAATTAGGTCGATGGGAACTTATGTATAAATGACAATAAGTTTTATCTTGTAATCCAAGACTTCTTTAGTCAACTACGTTGGAGGATAGGATTTAAATGTTAGCATGCTAAAACAAAGAGGTTAGATTATAAGAGTTGTAGGAAGTGATGACATATATAAGAGTAGTAAGTATAGAAAGATGCCTATAGATCTAGAAGGAAGCTAAGAGTGGTATCTCAGAAGAAAATTCTAATAGTGATTTTATATCATTGAGTATAGTATAATAGTAGAGTTTAAGATGTTCTTGTGGACAGTGATGTCCCAATCGTGTGGAAAGCTATACTCATAGCTTGTGTATGAAAGTCATGCCTATGGTCTAGACCCATGCACCCGATGTTGATTCACGTTCATGTTGAGTTCTGAGGATGAGGAGTGTCAGTTATACTTTTACCTTATAAATCTTACAATTCCCAACCTTATGTCATACAAGATATGACTTGAGTTTCACAGCATGTTTGATTCCATAAATGCATGAGAGGTCCAAAGAGGCTAATGATATTGTATCACATTATGAATTCCCTCGAATTTAAATTTCTCGAATGTATTGTGCTTATTATCTTTCACTTTAAGCCCTTCCAACGATCCTTTTTTCCAGTCTTGATAGTGATATTCATGATAGTAGATGAGTTATTGCAAATAAGTAAGAGTGGGAGTTCTTTGATGTGGAAATTATGATGTCCTCCTTTCATTAATGTTATGGATGTGGAGGAAGAGAGAGATGAGACCCTATGATGTGTAATAGATAGGTAAGAGTAGGTTAGAGTATCTCTAGGAAAGAGTAGGTTGGTGTGTCTTTGAGTTAGATCTCATTCACTGACGGAGGTAGAAGTGCTAAGTAGGCTTGATGATTCTTAAATATAATTGAAGTGGTTAGAGTGATAGGCTTGAATGTATAGATGTCGTTATATGAGTGATTGGAGAAGGCTAGCGATAACTTTCAAATGAGTGTTCTAGGTAGATGTGTTAGGGGAATGAAAAGGAGTAGTATTCTCTAAATAAAAGTCCATGTGGAGGTATAGAGTTTGCATTTGAGGATTAGTTTTGTATTAATATGATCATCTTAATTAGGAGTAGCTCTTTGGGGTTTAGAATTAGGCTTGAGCGAAATTAGAGAATGTGGTTAGGCAGAGATTTGAATAGGATATACAAGCTTTAATTAATAGAGTGTAGTGCCATAAAGAGGAGCGTAGTTGAGATGAGATGCTAATCTTGAGAATTATCTATGGAATCTTATGTATCTTGACGGTCTCATTCTTTATTAGAGTTGATAACTTTCTTCTTGAGTTTGAATAACTGATTTTCAAGGTGTTTGAACGATTCGACTTGTTTGAATTGTGATGTTCCATTCCTCCTGATAGTGAGAATGTTTAAGGTATAGAACAAGAATCTTATGGGATAGATTGTAGGAGTATGATTAACTCATGGGTAGAACATAGTGACTTTGAATTAGGCTTGATCATGGAAAGAGTATGTAGTGAGACTTAGGCTTCGATGAGAGTAATAAGCTTTAGACAATGATATCCTCTAATGAGTTGAGTTTTCTATCCTTGAGTTGATGTTCACCCTTAAGTTGGAGTATTTAAGTCCGTGATTTTATTTGTTCCTTGAGAAATCTCCTAGCGTACTCATTATTCAAGGACGAATGATCCCAAGGGGGATATAATGTTACCCTAGTAAAATTACCAAAATACCCCTAGAGGAGAGATGCATGCATAACACATGATCTCAAACTCTTTTGTTAAATCTAAGGCAGGAAATGCGATCAACACAAAAAATTGTGTGGGAGAATGGTCTTGGTTGATTTTTAGAGCAACCGAATCAAAAGATAATTCTTTGAAGCGAAAATTAATTTCCAGAAAAGTATGTGACATGTTCGCGACGCAGACTTGTCGCGGACTTACACTTGGTTGTGATCCCAAATTTTCTATGGGATTAAAAAACTCAATCAGAAAGTTTTTGACAAAAATACCCCAAAAATTGACCAAGTCCATGACGCAGATTTGGTATGCCGAAGGAAAATCTTCCAGTTTTTCATAAGAGGCATTCCATACCTTTCCTAAC
This sequence comes from Solanum aculeatissimum, assembly GCA_038996855.1. NCBI lineage: Eukaryota > Viridiplantae > Streptophyta > Magnoliopsida > Solanales > Solanaceae > Solanum > Solanum aculeatissimum. The sequence continues at coordinate 9,777 of JBCEWC010009695.1, forward strand.
ACCTCTTAAACTTAAAATACGACTAATATAGGTTGGTTTTGACTTAAAAAGGTTTTAAAACCCATTTTTGAAACCCCTATTATGCTAAAAATAAAAGTTAGGTCTAAGAAGAAAAGGAGAAAAGTGAGGGTTCTGAGTTCAAATGCTAGGATCGACAGAGGATTTATTTTTCTTCCTACTTTCAGGTATGTAAGGCTACCTAAAGTGTTGGATTGAGTTCATTCACGCGCCCAATTGAGTTCGAGTAGAGGTTTACCCTAATTTTTGAATTGAATTCCGGAATTGTCTATTGTCCTATTGAGTTTCTTGTACATAAACGAGTGTTAATGATCTTTATGAGTTGAATACTTGTTTGATGTATGTTCATGTCTTCATTCACATGAAACCCTAATTGAGGACTATATTTGATTTGATGTATTATTTTAAATTGAGATTTTGTGGTCATTTTTATGTTTAACAAAGATGATTTTTTGAACATATTTTATTGAGATATGAGTAATAGCTGAGTAATACAAAACCCTGTGATTTATAATTATAAGTTCTTTTCACTTGTTTTGAGTCCTCATGAATGTACTTGAATAAGTTGATAAGTTGCATTGTTGTTATCGAGAAATTGGAATACTAATTGTATGTTTGTCAGCCTAGACTTAAATTTCATAATTTTCCTGTATGCTATTGCATTGAGATCATGAGTTTAATTTTCTGAGATGAGTAAGTTGAGCACGAGGAGTACATATTCTGCTTTACATATGCATGTGATGAGAATCTAATATGTCTTATGTGTTGAGCATGATTTATATGATGTTAACTGATCATATGAGTGAGAGTCTTGCATGGTGCAAGTTGGAGTCCTGAGTTGTATTGCATAAATGATAAACTTGAGTTACTGAGTTATTGAGGAATTGAGTTGAGCTATTTGAGATTAGTCAAAGATATGAGCTTGAGTTGATTTTCATGAGCACATTTTAGTCTTGGAAGATGGACATTCTCTTTGGATCCAAGAGACAGGAAGAGGGAGAGGTTGACGTCCTTTACCTTGGCAAGTTTAGGACGGTCATGGCAGCGACGTCTATTTCATTGTACATCACCAAATTTTGGTGGGGTGGAGAGTATGTCGGTTAGAGAAACTTCCAAGCAACATTTGATTGAGCATATTATAATTTTTAAACTGAGTTGCATAAAGCATTGAGTATAATTTAAAGCATGATTTCAAAACCTCAAACTTGCATATCCACTGAGTCGAGTCATGAGTTGAATGTGTTGAGTTCTGAGTCTAGTTTGTTGAGTTGAGTCGAGCCCTATATGTTTACTTTAGTCATTCTTACATACCAGTATATTTAATGTATTGACGTCTATTTGGACTGCTTTGCTTTATGATGCAGACACATGTATTAGGGATCATCAACAGGCGTACCGTTGAGGATCCACTCACATTCAACTGATTTGGTGGGCCCTCCTTTCTATCTAAAGGATTCGTTTTCCTTTTTATATTGAGTAGTTAGAGTTATTTCTTTTGAGGTAGCCCGGGACTTGTCTTGGCACCTTTTAGATGAGTATAGAGGCTTCGTGGACATTGAGTAGAGGATGTTGAGTGTTGTTTCCTTTCCAACTCTTGTTTATTGAAAACTTCTTTCTATATAACAACTTGATTATTTAATTCATAGTCTTTTCTTTGAGTGTTTTCTTTCACTGTTGAGTACGATGTGACGATGAGGCCAAGCAGTTCGCTTGGGGACTAGCAATAGTCTCATAGTATCGATCACGCCAAGGGTACCCTCCTGGGGCATGACATAGAACATTTAATAAATTAATATATAATGTGGTGGTGTCAAATCTTGCACATAGGGCTTAACTTGGCTATGGGACTTAACGTGTTGTTTCTAAGTCCTTGGGTTAAGAGGCAAGAGATATAGAATGTATGATAAATAGAGATATAATTCAGTAATATCAAGTCTTGTTCATGGGGCATAACTTGTGAAATTTTTTATTTATGTCTTTCCTTTTAAGGCAAAAATTATAGAACATATCATAAATTAATATGTAATGTGGGAATGTCAAATCTTGCCCATGAGGCTTGACTTGTTGTTTTAAAGTCCTTGGACTAACAAGTCTAATCTCTAGGGCAATAGTTATGGAGTACCTCATAAATCAAAAGAAAATGTGACATATCAAGTCTTGCCCATGGGGCTTAACTTGTTGTTTTGAAGTCCATGGACCAAGAGACAAAAGTTATATATATATGATAAATCAAAACACAATGTAAAAGTAATATATATGATAAATTAAAATACAATGTAGTTGTCAAGTCTTGCCCATGAGCTTAAGTGGTTAGGTTTTTGGTCTAAGTTTTGCCTCTAAGGCAAAAGTTATAGAGCGTCTAATAAATCAAAACATAATGTGATAGTGTCAAACCTTGTCTTTGGGTCTTAACTTATTGTTTGGAAGTCCTTGGGCTAAAAGGCAAGAGTTATAGACCATGTAATAGTGTCAAGTCTTGCCCATAAGACAAAATTTGTAAATTTCTTGATCTATGTCTTATCTCTAAGACAAGAGTTATAGAACATATCAAAAATCAAAATACAAAAAATTATGTCAACTCTTGCCCATGGGACGTAACTTATTCTTTAAAAGTTTTTATGCCAAGTATTGCTGCTAAAATAAGAGTTATAAAGTATTTCGTGAAATTTTATTATTTAAAAAAATAAATATGAAAAAAAAATTTATCTTGAATCTTGGCTTGAATTTAGAAATTATTGTATTCAAAATAAATATAAAATATATAAAATAAATATTATTTATAATTTCATAATTAAAAAAAGAAAGAGAAAATAAACATAATAAAAAAAATAGAAGAAAAAAATAAAAGAGAAAAAGAAAGAAATAAAGAAAAGAAACAAAATACTAACAAAAAAATGAAAGAAAAGAAAAACAGTGTAAATCTTTACTCATAAGACAGGTCTGCGAAGGTGAAATAAAAGGTCCTTATAGTTGAAGGGCAATTTTGTCCAAAAATATATTCTTAAAGGAATTGGGGGTATTTTTGCAAAGCCACCCTTATTGGGGGCATTTTATCAAGACCATCCCCTAAAAAGGGTATTTGTGAATTTTATCCACATTTTAATGAGCAAATAGTGCTCTAGTTTAAAATTCAATGTAGATAAAATATTTTTTTGACAAATGTTTTCCTACTTTTTAGAAGTAAATTATTTTTCTTAAATTTGAAGAAAATAAGTTTATTTGAGTTCCAGTCAGATTATATTGCGAGGATGAAGTGCATAAAATCTTCACTATTTACATATTGTTTGGATTTGTTTCATAATATACCGTACATATTCTAATATCGGGTAGTTGCATAAATAAATACACAAAAATAAATTATTTAAAAAATATTTCAATCAACAAAACATAAGAAAATTAGAAAACATAATGAATTTGGAGTGAATAAAAGTTAAAAGCTTAACTCATTAGATTAAGTCATAATTTACCCATGAATACCCATATTTCTATGGGTTGAAATGGGTTTGAACCCATATTTTACCCCTATAAAAAAGTCACTCACCCAAACTACTAAAATATGGACAGGTTGGACAGGCTATCAAAATATGAGTTCATTTTGCCAGCATTACTCATGACTTATGAGAATTGAAAGAACATTGTAACAATACAAAAAAAAATCTTAATGCTAGCACAATTTAATATGTATAAATCACTTTAGAATATTCTCGTATAATTTTTTTATTTATTATAAATTTCTAAAATGATACAATAAAATTTGTGTATTTATTTATTCAACCACCTGATATTAGAATATGTACGATCTATTATGAAACAAATCCAAACAATATATAAATTGTGAAGATTTTATGCACTTCATCCTGGAAATATAATTTGACTTTGTGACTTTTTTTTGGTAATTTCAAAGATATTATATTAATGATTAATATGTGTCATTACAAAATACATGCAGAGCGCCCGCGCTATTAGCACATCCCAAAGGAGGCAAGCTAATACTAGAATTACAGTAAAGTTGAACATCTAACAGTGGCTCGCTTTTGTCGGTCCTGCGTCGCTTTAGTCGCACAAAAATAGTTCCATTCTTGTCTGCTTCTATCTTTTCTCCAACAAACAATGGCGGAACTTCCAAAACAACAAGGATATTTGCACTGTACATAGTAGTTCCTCCTTTGGTGAGTGCGTCCGCTACATTGTTCACTTCCCGAGGTACATGGCTAACTAGGGGGTTCCCTAGGTGAAGAAGAAGATTCCTGCAATCGGATATAATGTTACAATATTTAGTTGGTGTTTTCTCCAGATACTCAATAATAACAGAGTAATCCACGTTAATTTCGAGTGGAATTAAATTGTGTTTAGCAAGACGAAGTCCATGGATCAGTGTCATTATTTCATTTTCCACGACTTTGGTGCCAAAAGTATTCCCACTGTAGCCCAATACCCATTCGCCCCTATCATTCCTAAAAACTCATCCAACGCCTCCATTGTGAGTTTCGTTTGTGTATGCCCCATCCGTGTTCAGTTTGAACCCTTGTGTGGGAGGTTTCCATCTTAGAAGTCCCTCGTTTATTTTCTTATCTTTTCTTCCCTTTCCAGACAGGGCTATAAATTCTTTCTTATGATTATATGGCGTGAGGTTGTATATGGGTCGTTTAATATTGTTGAAGGTTGCTTCGTTCCTTACCAACCATATATTCCACATGAAGAAATTAAAGGAAAGGCTTCACTCCAGTTCAGGTTATGTTTGATAGTAAAATTCATTTTTGAGAGATGGTCTAACCAATCTCTTGTGTTTGTGTTAATTATTTGAATAATACTGTACCAAACTCCTAGCTTTATCCAATGGTTTCGTACCCATGAACATTCTATAAAAATATGTTTACAAGTTCCAGGCCTATTGCAATGATGACATTCTGGGCTTATATCCATCCCTATAGAGTGTAAGTAATATTTTGTAGAGAGTCGTTCATTTTTACAAAGCCACAGAAAGAATTTTAATTTGTTTGGACAATTCAATTTCCAAATCCACTCAAACTTGAGAAGTCTTTGGTCTATTTTCTTTCCTTGTGATGCGAGATATGAGTAAGTTGATTTCACTAGGGCTGGGCGTTTGGTCGATTCGGTTCAGTTTACAAAATTCAGTTCAGTTTTTTAATTTTCGGTTTAGTCAAAATGTCAATCCAAACCAAACTAAAATAAATTCAGTTTAGTTTGGTTTTTACTATTTCGATTCGATTTATTTTGGTTTGGTTTTCGGTTTGTGAGATTTAAATGTAATGTTATAAATTGTGACAACTTGAGGAGTTGCAAATTGCAAGTTTGCAACCACAGTCCACAATTTGGCACTTCACTGCACAGTTTGGCAGTTTGCATGTTGCAGTTTGCATGGTTGCGGGCTGCTGGTTGCATGCCTGCACCTGCACTGCTGCTGCGGTGCGACTGCTGCCTGTTGTGGCCTGTGCAGCAGTGCTACTGCTGCTGCGATGTTGCCTGCTGTACAGCCATGTTGCTACTGCGGTGCTGCCTTCTTTGCAGCTGTGCTGCTACTGCGGTGCCACCTGCTGTGCAGCCTGTGTTGCTGCCTGCTGCTGCGGTGTTGCATGTGCAGCATAACACATTTTCCAAATTTCCACTAATTCAACTAATTCACTTGACCAAGTTCATAACATTCAACAATCAACAATTCAACATAATATTTCACCAAGTTCATAACAATCAACAATTCACCTGTACGGTTGTACCTTTTCCAATTTCCTCTACAAGGCTACTAATTACCAAGCAAAAAATTATCACTAGTAGTGTCACACACACACTACTGCACATCTGCACTATTAGTCTATTACAATGCTTTAAGTAGCAAAATTATAAATAAGTTGTGACAAGCCAACAACCAACATGCCAACCAAATTCATAACTCAATTCAAGTTATAGAAAACAACATGAATAAACTATGGAAACATTAGTTATGCCTTTTTCTGCCAAGCAAAATGAATAAGTGAACATATCTTAGCTTTTCAAAAGCTGAAGTTGGCAATGCTTTGGTGAAAATATTTGCTAAATTGTCACTAGATCGAATTTGTTGAACATCTGTTTCACCTTTCATTTGAAGATCATGAGTGAAGAAGAATTTTGGTGAAATATGTTTCGCTTTGTCTCCTTTGATATATCCTCCTCTTAGTTGAGCTATACATGCAGCTTTGTCTCCATATAATATAGTTGGAATATCTCTTTTCAGAGGAAGATCGCACGTTTCCATGATGTGTTGAGGTATTGATCTCAACCAAACACATTCTCTACTAGCTAGCTTCATGAATAGTCATTATTTATGCATGATTTGAAGAAGTAGCAATGATAGTTTATTTTGTTGAACGTCGTGATATGGTTGTACCTCCACATGTAAATAAATAACCTGTCTGAGACTGCCCTTTATATGGATGCACAACTAATTAATTGTCAATTGGACTCTTTCGAATAAAATAGTTCCACATCAATAGTTCCTTGAAGATATCTGAATATATGCTTAATATCGTTCCATTGTCTATGTGTTGGGGAGGAACTAAATCATGCTAATAAATTTACAGAAAATGAAATATCTGGCCGAGAATTATTAGCAAGGTACATTAATGCACCAATTGCACTAAAATATGGTACTTCAGCACCAATGAGCTCTTCCTCGTTTTCATAAGGCCGGAATGGATCTTTATTAATATCTAGTGATCTCACAATCATTGGGTACTTAATGAATATACTTTATCCATATAAAAAAATTTTAAAAGATTTTCAGTATATGTTGATTGATGAATCTCAATTTGTAGACCAAGACAAAATTTTATCTTTCCAAGATCTTTCATTTCAAATTTCTTTTTCAAACATTCTACAACCTTTGAAAGCTCTTCATGAGTTTCAATTATAGTCAAGTCATTAACATATATAGCTATTATAGTAAATTATAATCCAGACCTTTTAATAAATACACAACGACAAATTGGGTCATTCTTATACCCTTCTTTCAATAGGTATTCGCTAAGGCGATTATACCAGATGCGTCCTGATTGCTTCAATAGCACATAATACATGCACATTTTTATTTGTTCATAATGGTTTATAATTCATTCCTATTTTTTATTTTTTATTTTTGTGCAGGAATTGTGGCCTGCATTTGCTTGCGTATGCAGAGTATCTCAGCGAAGGCGATGGTATTCCAGTTGAATTCTTCGATGTTGAGTTACTTCGAATAAGATACGGCGCACTCTTATGGAATTATGCTTCAAAAAAAGCCGAAGCTAGAGCTGTCAGCGACAACGAGGCACCTGCTAGAGTTACCAGGCCACGAGTTGAAATCAACAACAGTGAAAGGATCACAATATCGTAGGGGGTCTTTTTTTTTGTATCTGTGTTTGTGTTAATGTGTTTTTGGTTTTTTGTCTGGACGTTTGGACAAAAACAAAAACGTTTGGCTTCTTTTTGGTTTTATATCTTTGTATATAAACAGATTATTATTTTTTGAATTAAATGTGTTTAAGAGCTCATCCAAAGTTCTTACATGAATTTATATACATATATACATGTATGTACTATTACGCATTTTATCTAAGAATATGTACATTTAATACGTATCAACTGGATTGCTTCCCCAGATTCAAAAACAAAAATACTCAAATTATAATTGGAAACTAATTTTAGAGGATTGAGGGATACTTTCAAAAAAAAAGAAGCACTAACTGCTAAAAAAGAGCAATTGAAGCAACCAAATTTTTTCCAGAAAACAACAAAATTACAAGAAAGGAAAATCTTCAATCAAATTATAACGGGAAACTAATTTTAGATGATTGAGGGATACTTTCAAAACAAAAAAATTAAGCACCAATTGTTAAAAAAGAGCAAACGAAGCAACCAAATTTTTCTACAGAAAACAACAAAATTATAAGAAAGGAAAATCAATTCATTCAATCAACACAGTTTATTTGAAATATTTTTTTTTTAGAAAAATACTACTTATTATGAGGCGCAGATCTACAGGTTCGCCTATTGTGACCAAAAGACCCATAAGTGCTACAAGAATTACTACTCTTCTTCCCTTTCATCTCTCTGTATGACTTATCACGTTGCTTCTTTGGTCGTCCAGGAGGTCGTTTATACTTCGGCGGCAACACAACTTCTCCAGATATATGCTCCGGCACGCTCCATTCTGTTATATCCGGAAGAGGATACACAGGCACCTCATATGTCTTCAAAATTATTTTTGGCTTATACAAATCAGAACAATATTCATCAGGTAGTATATTTTTGCTTTTCAACACTGCCCAAACATGTGCACATGGAATTTCATCAACTTGAAATCTCCTGCAACTACATTTTTTATTTTGAAGGCACACTATATATTGTTTTCCCTCATCACTCACAGAATAGATGTAATCACTTGATGGAACAACCTGAAACAAAAGAAAATACATATATAACATGATGATACAATGAATATTAACATATTTTTTTCGATAACTTGAATGCATTATGGATACATACCGACATACACATAGATTGTTTCTCATTATCTGCGAGTATATCCTGAAATTTGTTCCCAAGAAGCTTGAATGTAAACGATGCATTTTGTCGATTCGTGCAGTTCCATCTAGCAAAAAGCAACCTTACCTGTTCTAGGAATTCAAATAT
>JBCEWC010009696.1:0-18455 GCA_038996855.1 Solanum aculeatissimum
GGTTTAGGAGACCTTAGGGGACCAAAAAGGGGCTTAAGGGAATGTTAAATCACAAAAATACCATTAATAAAATGTAAATTTTTGAGACTAATCAAGGTCAAATGGCAGCTACAGTGCCCGTTTAGTGGTGCACGAGCCGTCTGCCCCTCCATCAAACAATACTTAGACAAATTTTCCAGCGCAAACTTTTAGAGGACTTTCTGTAACACTTCACGAACAACTTGATGGACCGTCTATGGTATGACTGGCTGTGTGAGGTCCTGTCAGCCCACACTTAGCCTCCCAAAAATCAGCCTTGGCTCTGCCAAGATACTGCCCCACTTCACGGGGCGGTACACGGACCATCTAGGTCCAAACGGACTGTCCAAGGTCTCGTTGACCTATACTTGTCTTAGGGGTGGTTCCACGCCACCACTAGCACACCGGAATACTTGACGACACCCCAGACGAGCCGTCCAAAGTTTCACGGCTCGTGGCCCTATCCTTGGCCGCTTTTCTGAGCCTATCTCTAATGACTTCAAAATTTCAGACAGTCTCACTGTTTGGGCCATATCTCCCTCATCCTAACTCGAAATTGAGTGAAACCAGTTGTGTTGCAAATCTAACTCAAAGATCTTCAATTTGATATGTTATATACCATATGGTTCATCCCACATCAATAGTTATGACTATTTGAAGTACACTGCTGAAACTATCCCTCTAGGCCACTAACTAGCCCAATTTGCATTCGGCCACTTAAACCCAACCCGTGACTGCCAAAACTCAACCATAACTTGTAGTACATCATATAATTCAGTCATAAGGAGATTTTGAAAATATTTGGGTTGTTACATCGAAATAGAGGCTAAGAGAGAGATGTTGAGTGGGTCGCAGAGATGGTTTTAAAAGTTGCACTTATGTCCCACAGCACAATCGTGATGCTGGTGCAGGTTCATCAAGGGTTGAGGAGATGTTTGAGAGATTTATAAAAAAGGCTAATGCACAGGATGAGACACTGAGGGGGATGAAGTCTGACATCTCCAATATTAACAAGAAGATTGAGTCTCACTCAGATGCAATTAAGAAGCTCGAGCAGCAATTTGGCTAGATTTCATCCCAACTTATCTAGTGGCAGAAGGGTACTCTACCAGCAACACTAGCAAAAATCCCAAGAATGAAAGGTAGTGTATAGCTATAACAACTCGCAGTGGAAGCAAACCACCGACTCTCCTATGCCTGCAGATGATGATGAGGTTCCTGATGAGGGTGTTGATGAGTAACAAAAAATAGGAAATATTGGTGTTCGGACTGAGGAATGCAATATTGCGCTAGCACAGTCAAAATCCATTTCTCGCCTTCTCCTTCCTTCCCACATAGAATAAAGTAAAAGGAGGAAGAAGGTAAGTTCAAGCACTTCCTTTCCATGTTGAAGCAGTTGTCTATCAATATCCCACTGATTGAGGCATTGGAGAAGATGCCTAAGTACGCGAATTTCATGAAGGATCTGGTGACGAAGAAGTGCACCGTTAGTTAGAAGCTCTCATAAAAACTCCAACACTGCAGTGCTATCTCTACCCGATCCTTGGTACGTAAGAGAGAGGACCCTAGAGCATTCACCATTCCCTGTACTATAAGGGATGTAGAATTCGCAAGGGCATTATGTGATATTGGTTCCAGCATTAACTTAATGCCCCTTGTGATATTTAAGAAGCTCGATTTGGTAGCCCCTACACCTACTAGGATGCGACTTTTGATGACTGACCGCACAGTGAAAAGGTCGGTGGGAATCTTGCATGATGTCTTTGTTAAGGTGGATAAGTTTATATTCCCTGTGGAATTCATAATCTTGGACTGCAAAGTTGACTTTTATGTCCCAATCATCTTGGGAAGGCCCTTCTTGGCCACTGGGTGAGCCCTAGTGGACATGGAATCTGGCCTCCTCAAGTTTATATTGAATGATGAAGAAGTCACCTTCAATGTCTGCAGATCAATGAAGAGGACTGACGAGCTTAAGATGAAGGTATGGGTTATTGATAAAGTTTAAGTAATTAGATAGTCCACGTCGTGCCATGACGTTAAATCAGGCGCTGCTTAGGAGGCAACCCATTTGTTTGTAATTATTGTAATTTAGTTTTAGTTTTTAGCTTTAGACTTTAGATTAGGCTAGTTTTTGTATTTTTAAACTGTAAATTTTTTACAATGGTCTGGAATTGCATAAGGTAACAGTGTATTTTTTTAGGTTTTGAAGGTACTATACAAAGTCGACCAAATTTTGGTTGAAAAGGAGAAGAAATTGGAGTTCACGACATGTTCTACGGGTCGTGCAACATTTCACGATCCGTGGACCATCTCGTGAAAGTTTCTAGATAGCAAGGATAGGTTGCACTCTAGTCCACAAACCAAGTCCACGATTTGTATGTAGAACTATAGGTCGTAGATTAGGTTCGTGGACCCTAGGTAAGTCCTTGAAATTTTCCTCAGTGTCAAGGTCGTTTAAGAGATGTGTCATGAGTCGTATTGTAAGGTACGACTCGTGTCACGACATGTAGACCAAAGATGGGGATGTAAGGGTTTCAATCTTCCAAAAACCCTGATTCTTGGGTCATAGACCATTCCACAACCCATAATCTAGGTTTTGTAAATCGAATACCCCTATAGCATGACCTGACTTGGTATGGTTTAAATAGGGGTCAAACTTATTTTTACCCCTTTATTCATACAACTGACGATCAGAAAACCCTAGAGACACTGTCCCCGTCATTTTTTGACCTCCACTCAATCATCCTATGTCATTATTCTGGACAAATTCCAGCGTCCCACAATCCCTAGGGTTTCGAACCCTAAATCACTTCCCTGTCACTCTACTCTCAATTGCGATTCGAATTGGTAAGTTTATGATGTCTATAAATTACCCTATTGAAATGTTATAGTTTAGAGAGTTTTGACTTTGGTTGAGGTATGGGTTATCAGATTCAAAATCTATCATTTTGCCTTAAAATGTAGTTATAATTTGTAAATGTTAAATTAAGGTACATGTAGATGCCGAAAGGGGTGGGTATGTCGAATTGTGTAATATTACGGCTACTCGATCATGTTGATTAAATTGAAAAATACAATTACATGGCCTAGTAGTAGCACACATGATGACGAGTGGTAAAAATAATTAAAAGGCATTATGAATTATTTTATATAGGGTAATCTATGCTTAGGGTTGTTGACTTAGTCTAAATTCGTATGTTGGTTCATAAAATCCTTTTGTATACATCTGTTGAAACTAATAAAATTGGTCGGGGCAACTCTGAGATGAGGTACATAGAAATTTTTAACGCTGGCCATGTCTACGAGGGTCTTCTACAACTCGTGTATCAGTCCATGAGTCATGGTTGACCCTAGTGGAAGTCTCCAGTGTTAATTATATCTTGAGGCCTCATCATACGAGACCCTTAACAACTCATGAAGTGATCCACAAGTCATAGATTGGTCTCATATTGGTTGCCAGTATCAAACATGAGTAAAGACTTACATCTACGACTCCATCTACAACTTGTTGAGCATTCTACGAGTCGTGACTGGGTCTTGTTGATGCAAGTCCAGTATGCCAAACAATAATCATACACCATCTTAGGAAACCCCTTACAAGCTGTAGCACAGTCTACGATGCATAAGGAGGATCTCGTAAACCCAAATTCTTTCCAGTTCAGTTCTAAAATTTTCTTCTGTTCTTGATTGCAATTTTTAACTAACCAGTTTTGTGATTGTGTGTCTTGCAGGTACTATGTTCCCTAAATCTAAAAAAGAGGAAATTCAAGTTATGAGAGCCTGCCTTTGAGACGAGGCAACAAATTCAGAGCATGCCCCCATGGCTAGTGGCTCTATAGAGGAGCTTTTCATCCAACAAGACCCTGATGTATAGCCACACCAGACTCGGAGGCATGCTACATCATAGGCTTGTGGTCCGCCCTCCTAGTCTGATAAAAGAGGTGATCCGGCTAGCAATAACATTCGGATGACCACCTCCAAGAGGGGGTCCGGATCTGGTTTTGAGGAGGGTTTAGACTCCTCACTATCCTCCAGCCCTGGCGCACTTGAGTCATCACCAAATGTACCAAAGAGCAGGTGGTGCGTTGATGGCATGTAAACCATCTTCACAGAGGATATGTAGAGAAATAAGCATGGTCGACTGACTCATTCTATATTAGAGGAGTCCCAGGTCATTATTAGAGGGCGCGATAGTATCCCAAGACTGAAGGACACGATCGTATGATATGGACTCCAGTGGGTGGCACAACCGGCTCGGAGGTACTTACCAGTATTGGTGAGGGAGTTCTATGCCTCCTATGCTTCCATGATACGTGATACGCTTCCCAAGGGGAAGAAGCCCCTCAACCAGCCGAGTCTTGAAGAGGTTATAGTGTAGGGATGGGTGGTCAACATATTAGAGGAGACCATATAGCGTATGTTATTTGTACTCGAGTTTGTGGCATAAGTTTTATAGTTGAGTTTGACCACAGAGTGGGGCAGGCACGTGACTTGGGAGTCATGAAAGACCAGAAGAGTGGATCCCATTTGATGAGGCTAGTGGCTACCTATATTACTACTCCAGGACAAGACTCTATTTGGGTAGCCACACATTCAGAGCCTATCATCAAAGCCTCGCTTAGCTTCTCCACAAAAGTTTGGTGGGCGGTGGTACGCTGGAGGATCTAGATTAACTTGCAGATAACACTTTGACACCGTAGAGAGTCATTTTGGTGGCCAACATCTTGGTTGGCCATGCTACCAACTGGGTTGCATTAATCATCAAGAAAATACATGAGGCAGCCCTGAGGAGGTCCACGATGATCCCCTTCCCATTCCTAATACACCAATTACATATGATGGAGGGAGTTCATATTTTGCACTATGTGGATGTACTGCTGACTGTGCAGCGCATGCTAGACACCAGCCGAATCAAGGCCAATAATAATCCAATTGCTCTGCATATGACACCGAGGCCACAAATCATACATCTTGGCATGCCTGCCTCCCTACCTTTGACTGAGCCATCCAGTTCATTTGTTGCACAAACCACTAAGATGCCCCCACAAACTGAGACTATTGAGGGGAGGGCCCCCACTATTTATACTATTATTGTCCTAGAGTCTGTATTAACTACTTTAACACCTACCAATATTCCATTTGTGTCGCCAACATAATGTCAGGCATTGGCACAGAGAATGACACATGCTGAGTCACAGTTGGCTCAGCTACTACAACAGTTGAGACCTTGGGTCCACCAGGTGGTTTTAGAATCAGAGTGCCGCATGCAGACTGTAACGACCCAAAAGTTTTTGAAAACTTCTTATGGTTTATCTTGTATGATGTTATACTGTTCATGGTTGAATTTTGGTATCCACGGGTTAAGTTTAAGTGGCCGAACTTAAAATGGACCTTTTGGTGGCGTAGAGAGGTCATTTGGGTAGTGTACTTTGAGGAATCATAACTTTTGGTACGCCACGAACTATGTGGGCTACTACATATCAGATTGAATCTCAATTCGAAGTCTGTATAAGGAGGTTATGGCCAAAATAGTGAGACTGCCTGTAATTTGGAGGACGCTGGAAATAAGCTTTGGAAATGGTCCAAGGACAGGACCACGGACTGTGTTAAACTTCACGGTCCATGTGAAAGTCCATGTGGTGATCCAGTGGGTTCAAGGTGGTTAAGGTCTATCCCCTAGACCAAGTTAAGTACCACGGACCACCCCACGGTCTGTGGGACTCCAAACGGTCCGTGTGAGAAAGGGGGGAAGTGGTCCGTAAAGTGTGGCAGTGTGTGGGCAAGGTTATGAGGCTGGTCTCTGGGCCAACTGTGGCTTCACGGACCAGTACATGGTCCTTGTGAAGCCACACAGACCAGTATACGGTCCGTGTGAAACCACACGGCCTGTGACACCCTTCCGTGACGTCTTCAGAAAGTCCCCCAAGAGTTTAAGAAAAAGACGTGACCAAGGAATGGTACACGGACAGGTACACGGTCCGTGTACCACTGGACGGACACCTACTGTCAACCATGAGACACGGTGTATAGTTAATTAGTCTATTTCATTAATGATTAATTAGTAATTTAATTAATTTCTAGGCCCCTTTTAGGCTTTCTTAGGCCCCCTAAACCACCATAACCTAACCCTAAACCATTTTCATCCATTCTAAGGCTCTACTTTATACTTTGAAATTTCCTAAATCCTCTTGACCTCCATTTTTGAAAGCTTGAAGAATTTTGGGGAAGATCATCCTTGTTGTGAAAACCTTCAATTCCTTTGGTCAATTTCAAGGTATGTGGGTTTGATTCATGGATTTCCTTTCATACATGAAGACCCAAGAACCCTCCTCTTTAAATTTGATTTTTTTGTGTTTTTAATTAAGGTTGGGTTCTTTAAATTTTTAAGTATTTAATTGATTGAGATTATGTGCTGCAGAAATTAGGGTATTTAAAGTTAGTTTGAGTTAAATTTCATGAAGGTTTAAAGGTTTGATGATGATCAAGTTATGCATGTTCCTTGTACTCTTGATTTATGCATGGGCATTGTTTAAGTGATGTTTTAAAGGTGGATTTGACTTGAATTTCTCATGAATTACTCTTGATTTGCATGTAAAGTTTGAATTCCATTACCCATCCTATTCATATTGTTCCTCTTGGCATTGCATATATGATTCATGGATTTTTTATGAATGTTTTGATATGGGCTAAGTCCTAAGTATGTTTATGACTATGATTTTGAACAAGTATAGGTTTGACTAAGTTGTGATCACACTAAGTCTATGTTATGGGTCTTTGAGAAACATGGGTGTTTACACCAATATGATTTTACAAGTATGATAAGTATGGAGCTACTCTTATGCATAAAGTATGACATGAAAGTTGGTTTGGATTTTAGCCCATGATGCATGACTATGAACTATGTTTGACTCTTGTTAAGTATGCATAAAGTATTTGAAAGTATGTTTGGCTTCTAAGCCCAAGTATGCATGATTTGAAGTTCAAGTATCAAGTTTCATTTTAAAAGCATGTATATGTATGTATTCTTGTGAATGTGGACTTAGTACCGAGGGATTGGAGTCGGGGTGGGCTATCTTCACAGGGTCCATACTCTTTTCCATCAAACTATGTGGCTCCATAGGTATGCTTTGATATGATATGCTATGTTGTGTAAATCCTTCCGAAATGGGAGACCCGTGAGGAAGGTGCCCATCACACCAAAATGGAAGACCCGTAAGGTATGGTGAGATTACCCTTGGCAAGTAATCTTCCCCAATCCAATGGGGGAGTTTTCATTGGGCAAGTTCATGTTGTAGCTCACATGGATTTAGATATCGATTATGGTTCCATCACCTCTATATTGAGCATTATGGCATTTCATGCATCATGATTTCATGTCATATTGATATATTGTTCTTTCTTATATTCACTTTTATATATATTCCCTTACTATGTAGGTCATTATAGGTACATGTGCATATGCATTTGTATGCCGCATGCTTAGTAATTTATTGTGCTAACCCATACTCTTGTCTACATGTTCTAACAATGTAGGTGCCGGCGACGATCTCTATCTACCTTTCCCCGACGAGTGATCAATTTTTAAAACTTGTGCTTGTGGTGAATTCTTTTATTCAAGGGAAATAGCAACCTTCTATCTACCTAGTTTGATTATGTTATTTACTTAACTTTTTTGTTGAGGCTGAGCCTCAAACTATGTCGAGCCCCCACTTTATCTATGTAGAGGCTTGCTGGACAAACTTAAACTATTGTATATTGGCTTGTAATTGTTGAATATTTTGATTTTGGAATGTTATGCTTATGAGACTTGATTATGGAAATGGTATTGATTATGCTTATAACTTTGTGTTGGGAATTGTGTTTGACTATGTGCTTATATGGAAGGTCCCATAATCCCGATGTGCCCCCATAGCTTGAGTGCAAAGTACCAATTCCCTTAAAGCTTATGTGTTATGTGTTTAGCTTCGATGCTTTCAAAAAGATGATGTGTGTAATGATTCTATGATGGCTTGATCGAGAAATTTTGGGTTCTCTTTAGCCATGTCACATCTAGGCCTTTATCTGAGTTATGACAAAGATGGTATCAGAGCCCTAGGTTTGTAATGATCCTCGGAGTCCAACATGCCGCGTCACTTAGTGTCTAGTTCATGGGTGTGACGCAAGTCATACCAATGAGTGAGAGGCTATGATGACGTTCTAGGAACTTATCACTTTATTGTATCTTGTATCGTTCCTTGTACCCTTATGAGATTTCTTTAAACTCTTTGTATTTTGTCGCTCTTTCAGAAAATGCCTCCCAGAAGAGCTCCCTTTTCCCCGTAAGGCTCCCGAAGTTGAGGAACAAACTCCTCGAGCACTGGTAGAGGAACAGGTGTCCCATGCTGAGTTCAGGAATGTAATCTCCATGTTGGCCCAAGTTGTGGCCAACCGAGCTCGGCCTGTCAACCCGGTCAATGTTACTACTCCGACCTCAAGGGTGAGGGATTTCACACGTATGAACCCTCCAGAATTTTATAGCTTTAAGGTTGATGAGGATGCTTAAGAGTTCATTGATGAACTCACCAAGGTGTTGTCAATTATGGGTGTGAGTTCAGAGGAGAAAGTGGAGTTAGCGGCTTACCAACTTAAGTATGTGGCACAAGTGTGTATAACCATTGGCTTGTTGAGAGGATGATAGATTTTCAGGTTGGATAGGCGGAATTTAAAATGGCCTTTCTTGATCGGTTCTTTCCTCTTGAGCTTAGGGAAGCCAAAATGATCGAGTTTATCAATCTCTAGCAAGGTGGTATGACCTTGAGGGACTATGCCCTGAAGTTTACTAAACTCTCCAAGTATGCTCTAATGCTTGTCTCCGATCCCCGTGCAAGAATGTACAAGTTTATTTTGGGTTTTTCGGACTTGGTGGTAAAGGAATGTAGGACGGTTATGCTTATTAGGGATAAGGATATCTCTCGGCCCATGACCTATGCCGATCAAATTGAGGGAGAGAAACTTAAGGAGAGAAGAGTGCATGAAGCAAAGACAGCCCGCTTGAATGTGAAAGTTGAAAATCCGAGAGTGCCTCCTCCTAAGGCACAAGTTGGGGGTGGTCCCCGATTTCCTCTTTGTGGCCATTGCAGAAAGCATCATATGGGTGATTGTAGAAAGGTTTCGGGTTCTTGCGATGGATGTGGTTGTTTTGACCACAAGGTTTTTGATTGTCCAAGGGGTGCCAAGAAGGATCAAGTGGCTCCCGGTGGTGATGGGCCGCCAAAGACTCCAGTTGGTGGTGATCCAAGGAACAATCGGTTCTATGCTCTTCATGCCTGACAAGAGGTGAAGGAAGCTCTGGAAGTCATGATGGGTATGTTGATAATCTTTAACTTTGATGCATATGCTTTACTTGATCCGGGTGCAAATTTATATTTTGTGACTCCTTTGTTGGCTATTCAATTTTGTGTGAATTTCGAGACCTTGAGGGAACCTTATTCGGTGTATACTCCCGTGGGTAATTCTATTGTGGCCCAAAAAGTGTATAGGGGTTGTCCTATGTCGGTGTTGCATAAAGTGTTTCCCGGTGACCTTGTAGAATTTGAAATGTATGATTTTGATGTCATTCTTGGGATGGATTGGTTGCATGCATCATATGCCTCAATTGATTGTAGAACTAGGGGGGTCAAGTTCCAAGTCCCTAATGAACTGCTATTGGAGTGGGAGAGTAGCAATTCCGTGATTAAGGGTAGGTTTAGTTCCCCGATATGTTTCCCGAGGAGTTTCCAGATATCCCTCCCTATAGAGAAGTAAATTTTTGTATAGACCTTCTTCCGGATACTCAACCCTTTCCATCCCTCCTTACCATATGGCCCCAACGGATTTGAAGGAGTTGAAATATCAATTGCAGGATTTGTTAGAGAAAGGGTATATTAGGCCGAGCATTTCACCTTGGGGTTCTCCAGTGCTGTTTGTGAGGAAGATGGATGGGTCTCTCCGGAAGTGTATTGATTATAGAAAATTGAACAAGGTGTCCATTAAGAATAGGTATCCTTTGCCTAGGATTGATGATTTCCTTGCCCAACATCAAGGGGCTACTCACTTTTCTAAAATAGACCTTCGCTCAGGTTATCACCAATTGAAGGTGAGGGAGTGTGATATTCTGAAAATGGCTTTTCGGACTCGTTATGGCCATTTTGAACTTGTGGTGATGTCTTTTTGGTTGACTAATGCTTCAGCGGTATTATGGATCTTATAAATCGTGTGTTCAAGTCATTCCTTGATAATTTTATAGACGTTTTATTGATGATATTTTAATCTACTCCCGTAGTGAACAAGACCATATGGGTCATTTGAGGTTGGCTCTCCAAACCTCTAGAGAAAAGAAGTTGTATGCCAAATTTAGAAAGTGTGACTTTTGATTGAGAGAAGTTACCTTCCTTGGTCATGTGGTGTCCGGTGATGGCATCAAGGTTGACCCTAAGAAAATCGAAGCGGTGAGAGATTGGCCTAGACCATTGACTCCTTCGGATATTAGAAGTTTTCTTGGTTTTGTGGGCTATTATAGAAGGTTTGTTGTAGGGTTTTCATCCATAGCGTCTCCATTGACTAAATTGACCCAAAAGAAAGCCTAGTTTGTGTGGACAACTGAATGTCAGAAAAGTTTCCAAACATTAAAGGATTGACTTACATTGACTCCGATTTTGACCTTGCCTAATGGTATAGATGGGGTTATGGTTTAATGTGATGCATCACGTATTGGTTTTGGTTGTGTACTTATGCAACATGGTAAGGTGATAGCTTATGCTTCCTGACAATTGAAGGTGCATAAACAAAATTATCCGACTCATGATCTTGAATTTGCGGTGGTAGTGTTTGCTTTGAAAATTTGGTGACATTATTTGTATGGGGTGCATGTAGATGTCTTTACCGATCCCAAGAGCTTACGATATGTGTTCACCCTAAAGGAACTTAATTTGAGGAAAAGGAGATGGTTAGAACTTCTTAATGATTATGATATGAGTGTCCCTTATCGTCCCGGTATGGATAATGTTGTGGCGGATGCTCTTAGTGGACTTTCTATTGGGAGTGTAACACATGTGGATAAGGAAAAGAAGGAGATATCAAAGGATGTGCACCATTTGGCTAGATTGGGTGTGAGATTGACCGAATCTGACAATGGTGGAATATTTGTGCAAGGTGGGTCTGAGTCTTCCTTGGTAGTTGATGTTAAGGCTAAGTATGAGTTAGACCCTTCATTGGTGAAATTGAAAAAGTTAGTTGTCGTTGGTATGTTTGAGGTTTTCTCCCAAGGGGGAGATGGTATACTTAGGTACCAAGACCGTTTATGTGTTCCGAATGTGGATGGCTTGAGGGAAATGATCATGAAAGAGGCTCATAATTTATAATATTCTATCCATCCGGGGATCTACCAAAATGCACCGATATTTGAAAGAGTTATATTGGTGGCATGGTATGAAGAGAGATATAGCAAGGTTTGTATCGAAGTGTCCTAATTGTCAACAAGTGAAGGTAGAGCATCAAAGGCCTTGTGGCTTGACATAAGATATTGAAATTCCTACTTTGAAGTGGGAAGATGTGAACATGGACTTTGTAGTTGGGTTACCCCGTACTAGGAGACAATTTGATTCCATATGGTTTGTGGTTGATAGAATGACTAAGTCGACTCACTTTCTACCGGTCAAGACTACCTATAGTGCCGAAGAGTATGCTAAGGTATATAATTGGGAGTGGGTGAGGTTGCATGGTGTGCCAAGGTCTATCATATCAGATCGTGTTAACCAATTTACTACTCATTTTTGGAGGTCCTTTCAAAAGGGACTTGGTACTAAGGTCAAGTTGAGCCCCACATTTCATCCTCAAACCGATGGGCAAGCCGAAAGAATAATTCAAACCTTGGAGGATATGTTGAGGGCTTGTGTGTATGTATTTAGAGGAAATTGGGATGATCATCTACCTCTCATCGAGTTTGTTTACAATAATAGTTTCCATACTAGCATTGGTATGGCTCCTTTTGAGGCTTTATATGGTAGGAGATGTAGGTCTCCAGTTGGTTGGTTAATTGAAATATGGCAAGTTGAGCCCAAGGTACGTCAGACCTTATGGGATAGTGGAACGGGTTGGCAATGTAGTATATATGTTGGACTTGCCTTTGAACATGAGCTCTATTCATCTTGTTTTCTATGTATCTATGTTAAGGAAGTTGGTTCGTGACCCTAAGGCAATTGCCCATTTAGAGGATGTGACGATTGAAGAGGACTTGACTTATGAAGAGGTGTCGATTAAGATTTTAGATAGACAAGTGAAACGGCTTCGCAATATGGAGGTAGCTTCGGTCAAGGTACTATGAGGAATCAAGATGTGGAGAGTGCAACGTGGGAAGCGGAGTTGGACATGATGGAGCGATATCCTTACATCTTCCAATCTACTCAAGCCTAAGGTACTAGGTTTTATCCTTTAATTGTTCTAATTCTTTGTTTCTTGAGTTTCATGAAATTGCATGCATTCATGAGCATGAAAATGATATAAATGATGTGTTGACATGAGTTTTGAAATACTTTTGATATGATGCATGATTTCTTGAGTTATGGTTAGAATGTGTCTTGCTTTGTGATTGATATCCTAAAGCCGTAGTCTTAGCTCATTCGAGGATGAATGTATTTTATTTGGGAAAAACGAGAAGTTATAACTCAGAGTTGTAGTGGTGATAGGGTGATTTTCAAGTAGTTTTGGTCCTTATAATGGTTTAGAAGCATGAGTAAATGAGCATAAGGTCATGATGTCTTATTGGAATTAGATTATCTATTTTAGTTGTTAGTTATGGTGGATGTATTAGATTTTAATAGGTTGAGTATGTTTCATGAGGTGTTGATGATCAAATGAGGAAGCGCGTGCAGAGATAGGTGTAACCAGTGAAATCAAATGGTTGGAGGAGTTTTCACTATAATCACAAAAGAGGGAGTTTCTGGAAAGAGAAAACAACATGGTCTGTAGACCATTTCACAACCCGCAGATACCCTTCATAGATCAGACCCAACAAATTGAGAAAGAGGCTAAGTATGGAAAGACTCTATGAATCCAACCATAAACTGTAATTTAAAGAACGACCTGTAGAAAAGGGCTTCATGGTTTGGGTTGATAAAATAATCTCTGAAGATTGGAAAAGGAGAAAAAGTCGGACAAGACTATGATCCGTGGTTCAAACTATAGCCCGTAATTGGGCTTTTGTAGAATCATTTCAATAGTTTTAATGAAAAATAGTTTTTTCATTTCCATCAATCAAAATCCTATACGTAAGGGCCCACATGTGGAAAGGTGTAAAAGTGCCAAAGAAATAAAATTTGGTTTTTTTTCTAAGTGAAAGTGGGATCACGAAGGGGACTATGAGACATCGGTGGTTCCACGAGTAATAACTTGTGCTCGTGGAATCATGACCAGACTTGGTGAAAATATTAGTTTCTGAAGTTGGGAGTATGATATACCAGACGACTTATACAAAGGTTGACGGGCGTAAGAAGTATCGTGGTATGAGATTTAGAGAAGTTATCTATGGGTCCAAAATGTTACCAGAAGAGACCCTCTTTCCATGACCCGTGGACTAGACCACGACCCATAATCGGGGTCTCGTGGTCCTGTCTGCTAGGTTTTTAAAGAGGGAAATTTTGACATTTCCTAATTTTCTACGTCTAAACTACGTCATTTTAGCCCCCAAATGACCCTTTTTTTTAGCCTTATAAAACCCTAATATGTTCCATTATCCTTCATTCAAAATATTTCTAAGTCCCAAGCTCCTCCCAAATACTACCAAGTTCTCCAAGACTTTCAAGAGAAGAGTCCAAGCTAGGGTTTCCGGTTCTCCTCATTCTCTCACAAGATTTTCATCTCTAATCACACCAAGATTTGTGGGTTTTTATTTATTGATACCTTTCCTCATAAAGCTCAACCATCCCTTTTTTCCATTTATTTACAAGTCATGGAGACTTATGAAAATTTATGTACTCTTTTATATAATGATAATATGATGTATCTTTTGATGTTTTACCCTTGTATACTATTATGCAATGCTATTCCATGTGCAATCCATGATTTTAAATGAGGGTTTATGATAACCTAACCAAGTCTTATTATGCTTTTGGTGGGTTGTTTTGAATAATGCTCATGTGATTCTATTTTACTCCCCTTATGTTATTTAATCATGAATTGCATGATTTTAAAATTATGTAAGTGTACCCACCATGATTTGATTAAAGATGCATACGAAGTTTCTTATGTAATTAATGCCTTATTGCAAGATATGTTTGTCACATATGTCAGGGCTGATAAGAGGGCCAACAAGTATGCTATGAGCTCATTACGACTCGTAGGGTAGTTAATGGCTCGTGAGCTGGGGTCTCATGAAATGTTGTTGAAGCTACTGGAACTCTACGGGAAACCACCTTCACGAGTGGTGAAGTATTCCATGACCCATGAAGGTTTTTATCTAAGCCAATTCCAGCAACTCTTCATTTTCTACTTCTTCTGTTCACGGCTTCAGACTAAGACTCATATGTTGGTCTACCACTCATGCTCTGGTCTCATAGAGTGGGACTCATTTTGCAACCACTCACTCGAACAACAAACGAAACCCCCTCTATGACTCGTGGAATGACCCACAACCCGTAGAGGGTCTCGTAAACTGCCAATCTTCTACAGAATCTGTATTTCAAGCTCAGAACCATGCCAACACTGGAATCCTATAAAAATAAACAAAAAAACATCAAATCTACTAACATCGCTTTGAGAACACACAAAATCCCAAGTTTAAAACATTAAAAGTGTCATATTTTTGCCGCACATCAACACCCTAAACATAAAATTATTGTTTGTCCTTAAGCGACGGACTTAAAACACAAATTAGTTAGCTATCAAGTAAACCAATGCAGACTATTAATTTCCAATAGTGCATCTATGTCAAACCATGCAACCACAAATAAGCGACATATCACTGAATTAGTTACGTATCACAATGCAAGTGCCCTCGCAGAAAGAAGTCTCTTCAACACTCTGCGTGATATTTTCAGTTTAAGTTTCTTAGGACTATATCAAAACTCACTCTCACAAAAAGTATTCAACTATTGTACCTAATACCATATGCTTACCCCTATACTCTAGACTTATGACCTGTCGACTAGTCAGAGTAGGATCACATTACGACTTTTTAAGCTTCTCATGTAGGATCAGGGGGCTTTGGAATGATTATATGGATACATAGTGACTACGCCTCTCCTTGATACTACATTATTTACAACTTTTTCCCTACCAACCTATCTCTTTTCTTTTCTGCTCTCTTTTTCCCATTTTTTGATTGTCTAAAGGTGCATTTTTCTTCTTTTTAGCACTTTGCCCTTATTCATATACACTATTTTGAAATTTGGCAAATTAATCATTTTTCTTGCACCTTTTTTGTTGTTTTTCTTCCTTTCTTTGTATCACTAAGCATTTTCCCTTCTTTTATGACTTCTCCTTATACAAGCCACCCTCAATTTAGTATTTTTGCCTAAGCTGAGGTACACAATATTTAACCTTCGAACCAGGGCCACTTATTGGTTAGCCACCCTCAACTTAGGCTTTTAGCTTGAGTTGAGGTTCACAGTGTTCAAGGAAAGACCAGGGCCGAATTTGGTATTTATCATTTATTAAGGTTCATACTATTAGGTGTTTACAAAGAATAGGGTCAATATTATGCTGAAAATAGGGACCAAGGGATAATCAACAACTTTGGTTGGTTATATTTGAGCTAAGTGGTCTCAATTAGAACAATGGCCTAAGATCCCTTCCTAACAAACTAACCTAAAGTCTAAATCCTGAGTAACAGAGAAAGTTCTAAATTACAGTACAATAGAGAATCATGCAATTATGCTCACTCACGTATGGCACTGCTTTACATGTTTACACAAGTTATCAGATCATGCTTTTTATCACAGTCACACTTGTTAGAATAAACACTATCAAGATAGCCTAATCATGCTTGGTCACTATGAAACTAACAAAACAAAAATTTGGTGGGCATCATTTTTTACATAAAATTGTACTATGCCATGGATATCAATACTATGTACTACACAAGCTACCTAAAATATACTAGACATGTCGGTTCATCATAAAATAAAATCTGCAGGGAAAGAACACAGGCAAGAAAACCCTTTGGAATAAAACATTGGGGTACATGGCACGATACAAGAGATAATGAAGTGATAAGTTTCTAGAACGTCGTCATAGCCTCTCACTCATAGGTATGGCGCGTATCACACTCATGAACGAGACACTAAGTGACACGGCATATTGGACTCCGAAGATCATTACAAATATAGGGCTTTGATACCATCCTTTTCACGACTCGGACAGGGGCCTAGATGTGACATGGCGAAGGAGAACCCAAAAGTCCTCGATCAAGCCATCATAGAATCATCACACACATCATCGGTTCGAAAGGGTGGAAGTTAAACCCATAACACATAAGCTCTAAGGGAATCCGGACTTTGGACTCAAGCTATGGGGATATTGCCAGGAATGGGATAAACATGGATTCATATAGCACATAACAATTATCTCTAAGGGGAAGGGTAAATAGGACTCAAGCTATGGGAGCACACCGGGATTATGGGACTTTCCACATAAGGACATAGTAAAACACAATTCCGAAGATCAAGTCATAAGAATAATTAATACCATTTTAATAACAAGGCTCATAAGCATAATATTCCAAAATCAAAATATTCAACAATTACAAGCCAACGTACAAGAGTTTAAGTTTGTCCAACAAGCCTCTACATAGATAAAGCGGGGCCTCGACATAGTTTGAGGCTCACCCTCAATACATAAGTAAAGTAAATAACATAATAAAACTAGGTAGATAGAAGGTGGCTATTTCCTTTGAACAAAAGGGCTCACCACAAGCACAAGTCTTCAAAAATAATCACTCGTCGGGCAAAGATAGATAGAGATCATCGCCGGCACCTACATGGTTAGACCATGTAGACAAGAGTATGGATTAGCACAATAAAGTACTAATTATATGGGCATGCAAATGCATATGCATATAAACCTATGAATACCTACATGGAAAGGGCACATATATAGAAGTGAATATAAGAAAGAACAATATATCAATACGCCATGAAATCATGATGCATGAAATGCCATATTGCTCAATATAGAGGGGATGGAACCATAACCGACATCCAAATCCATGTGAGCTACAACATGAACTTGCCAAATGAAAGCTCCCCCATTGGATCGAGGAAGATTACTTGTCAAGGGTAATCTCACCACACCTTATGGGTCTCCCATTTTGGTGTGATGGCCACTTTTCTTACGGATCTCCCATTTCGGAAGGATATACATAACATAGCATATCATATCAAAGCATACCTATGGAGGCACATATTTTGACAGAAAGGAGTGTGGACCCTGTGAATATAGCCTACCCCGACTCCAATCCCTCGGTACTAAGTCCATATCCCACAAGAATATGTATACATGTACATGCTTTTAACACGAAACTTGACACTTGAACTTCAAATCATGCATACTTGGTCTTAGAAGTCAAACATACTTTCAAATACTCTATTCATACTTAACAAGAGTCAAACATAGTTCATAGTCATGCATCATGGGCTAAAAATCCAAACCAACTTTCATGTCATACTTTATGCATAAGAGTAGCTCCATGCTTATCATACTTGTCAACAAATATTGGTGTAAATACCAATGTTTCTCAAAGAGCCATAACATAGACTTAGTGTGATCACAACTTAGTCAAACCCATACTTGTTCAAAATCATAGTCATAAATATGTTTGGGACTTAGCCCACATCAAAACTTTCATAATAAAATCCATGAATCATGCATGCAATGCCATGAGGAATAGTATGAATAGAATGGGTGATGGAATTCAAACTTTACATTCAAATCAAGAGTAATTCATGAGAAATTCAAGTCAAATCCACCTTTAAAACATATTTAAATAATACCCATGCATAAATCAAGAGTACAAGGGACATGCATAACTTGATCATCATTAAACCTTTAAACCATCATGAAATTCAACTCAAACTAAGTTTAAATCACCTAATTTCTACAACAAATAATCCCAATTAATTAAATACTTCAAAATTTAAAGAACCCAACTTTAACTAAAAACTCAAAAAAATCAAATTTAAAGGGGAGGTTTCTTGGGTCTTTATGGATGAAAGGGAATCCATGAATCAAACCCACATACCTTGAAATTGACAAAAGGATTTGAAGGTTTTCATACCAAGGATGATCTTCCCCAAAATTGTTCAAGCTTTTAACAATGGAGGTCGAGAGGATTTAGGAAATTTCAAAGTTTAATGGAGAGCCTTAGAATGGATGAAAAGGGTTTAGGGTTAGGTTAAGGGGGTTTAGGGGACCTTAGAAAGCCTAAA
>JBCEWC010009697.1:0-18454 GCA_038996855.1 Solanum aculeatissimum
AGAGATTCGAACTCTCGCGGGGAAACCCCATGTACTTAGCAGGCACACGCCTTAACCACTCGGCCAAAGCGACGCTTTGTTTACTGGTCTTCTCTAATAATTTATAAACTGTAGTATAATTGTGGGTGCTCTTGCCAGGTGACACACCGACAAAGAATTAGTGGATAGGGTTGTTCTTTCTTTAATCAGATATCTCAAATTCGATATTTGAATATGAAAAAATTCTGAATAAGAAGCATTTTTCCTAAAAGGGTCCTATGCGGCGTAAATTCAAATTAACCAGATTTCAATAGAAACCCAAATACCGAATGGGCAAAAAAAGAAAAGTGAAAAGGTGACATGCATGATAAGTGGTTTAGTTCATGCTTATGTTGACACCTTTAAAAGGCCATGCATGCTTCTATTTCTTTATATATTTGGTATTACTTTATTTTACTTTTTGTTAATTCATTTATAAAAATATTTTTATTTATAGTTCTAACTTTTTATATAACACGTTTAATATCATAAGATTTGAATACATTTTGATATATTTTAAATATTTTTAGTTTATGATCATGCGATTCAAAAGAATAATTTATTTTCTTAAATTTTATATCAAGTCAAAATTAAATAAATAAATTAAACCAAAAAGAATACCTTTCTTCTTCCTCAACCGTTATTTGATACTTGCATAGAGTTCTGTCCAATTAAATTTAAATATGCGTCAAAAAATCTCGATCCTCCCCAACAAAGACAATCTTTTATCCAAAAAGATAGATATAAGATTTGTGTATAGCTTATTCTCGTGATCAGATTCTATTTGAAAGATTACATGCAATATGTTGTTATTATTATTATTATTATTGTTACTGAGATAAATTATGACATATTTTATTTTTATTTTTTTGTGTGTCATAATTCTTTTTCTTTTTTTCTAGAAAATTCGATTTAACTTTGTTGATTAGTTGGTGGAGGAAAATAATTAGGTGGATTAAATAAACACTTGTCCTTGTTTTGTCATTTTTATTAATTATATAATTGGTGGGGTATTTCAAAACTAATTTTTTCCCAATAAGCAATAATATCTTCTTATAATGTGATTTTAATTTATATTGAGTGCTATTTCAGAATTTTAATTAAGTGCAAGTTTTCGTACAATATCACTTAATTATAATTAAATGATAATTAAAATTTATACACAATAGACACAAGTCTTGCATTAATTATTAATTTGACATGAATTGGATATACATAAATTCAGTAACTTTTGTAAAATAAGTGAGATCCGGGAAGGGTACAATGTATGCAGACCTTACTATTATCTCATAGAGATAGAGAGGTTGTTTTCGAAAAACTTTTGTCTAAAAAAAATCTATATTGAAATATTTTTTTCATATATCTTTTAAATATTTTAAATTATCAATAATTATAATTTGCGTTAGGCCAAAAACTTGACTTTACTAAACAAGTGAGAAATACTCTTTCTATCTTATTAATCAAGCATGCTAACTACAATAAAAAACAGTGTTTTCGTGTAAAAACAAACTTTCTAAATTTATGATTAATCTTTTCTTCAGTAATCTTACAATGAACATGAATTTTTTCATTATAAATTCGTACGAAGCAATCAACGAATTCAGGCTAAATACAAGATCTACGTGAAATGGAGGGAGTGGATTTATTAAATAGAATATTTGTGTCATTGTACAATATTTAAAAGAATATAAAAAAAACATTAATTCCAAATTAAGTAATGCCAGCATATACACGTGGAAGCATTCTATGATTTGGAGTAATTTATTTATTTTTAATTAATTAACTAATTAATTAATTAATTAGTGCTAATCTTCATCTAATTTTTAGTGATTTGGAGTTCTCTCCGACGGACAGCCGGCGGCACCGACAGTGGTATTCTTGTTATTAATCTCAAAACAAGTGGCATTTTTCTCAAACTGTAAACACAACATTCACATAGTCTCTTTCACTTTTCCCAACACGAAGTTTGTACGTAATTAACTAATTATAATATAAAATATTAATTTCATTAAAAAAAAATTTAAAATTAATTGCTTATTCAATTAAATTTTTTTAAATATATTCATAAATTACATAAAAAAAAATAACAAAAAATCATTCGAATGACATACAAATAAATTAAAATTATTTTTTTCCTTATTTGACTCTCAAAATCAAATCATATTATATAAATTGAAATATATGAAATCTGATTTAATGGGAAACTTTTTTTTTAATATGGTAAATATAATAATATATTATTAATATTATACTTATTTTACTTTTTTACATATACATTTATTTTAAAGTTGAGCTAATTCAAATTCGTATCACATACGTTAAATTCATTAAAACTAAACTTTATTAAAAAGGGATAAGATCTTTTTTTTCCATCACAATCCATGTTAAATGAGATAAGTTTTGTAATTAAGTTAAGATAATAATAATAATTTCAAACTCTTTTTTAAATTTATTTTTATTTTTTCAGTTACACACTTATGTTGGAACTCTTCTCTATTTGTCTCACATAAACGCACGTAAAAAGAGTCCAAATACCACACACCAATATTGCCAAAATCTCAAAATTTCTCATTGTACTTTTCTTCTTTTTCAAAAAAGATTGTTTCTTGATAGAGCTTGAAGCAGAAAAACAATGGCAGAAACAGCAAAATATGCAGCTATCAATGGTGGAACACTGATTACAGATGTGAAAACTCAGTTATCTCTTCTAAAGACTAAAAGAAGTGTTGCTTGTGCATATGGGTTTTTGTTTGTTTTCATTGTTGTTACTACTTTCTTGGCTTTTAGTCCTTCACCTAACTCTTCTTCACCATGGTTTAATAACATTTTTTCTTTAACTCAAGAAGAAGGTGGTGGTGGTTCTTATAGATCTCAGTTCTCTTCTGTTTTCTCTAATCTTTTTCCAAAATCTTCACATCATCAAGTTCAGAATGTTACTGATAGTGTTGTTGTTCCAAGAACTTCAAAAGACAATTTTGAGCAACCCCATTTGGATGAAAAGGCACCAGTTGGTGAAAAAACTCAAAGTTATACTCAGAGTAATGATAAAGTTGGAGTCTTGGAGAAGCCCTTAGATTCTTCATCAGTTGTGAAGAATCAGACTCAAAGTAGAGATTTTGATGATAAAGTTGGAATCTTGAAGGCAAATGAGAGCACAATTCAGGTTCCTAAGTCTGCTGCAACTTTGAATCAGACTCAAAGTAAAGATTTTGATGATAAAGTTGGAATCTTTAAGGCAAATCAGAGCTCAATTGAGCAAAGGAATGGAGAAAAGGGAATTACAGAGAAGGTAGTAAAGAAGAATGGGACAAATGTGGACAAGAAAAGAGATGTAGATTTGGTTGAGTCTTTGTTGAATTGTGATTTCTTTGATGGAAATTGGGTGACAGATGAATCTTACCCTTTGTATAAACCTGGTTCTTGTTCTCTTATTGATGAGCAATTCAATTGTTTTCTCAATGATAGGCCAGATACTGATTACTTGAAGATGAAATGGAAACCCAAGGCATGTAGTCTTCCCAGGTATGGGTTCTATAAAGTTCCTTGTTATTCCCATCTGTAGTGTTGTTGTTGTTGCAGTAGTTACTGTAGTTTTAATTGTCTTGCCCAAAAAAATAAATTAGAACAATATCAATTTGAACACTTCAACTTTGTATATGCACAACTAAATAGCTTAACTCGTTTCCACTATGTCAGTCGAACGCTGTCAACTTACAAAATGATCATTTAGACACCTCTTTAGTATCTATGAGACACAATGGGAACAGTTGAGATGTCTATGTGTGCTTACTTGTCAGCTGAGACGAAGTTTGAGTAATAAAATTGATCTCTTTCATCAATTTTGTAATGTATATGTTATGTATATTCAGAGTGTATATGTGGTATTATTTCTTGATATAGGGAATTAATAAACTTTGATATAAATCAGCTGTTGTAATAAGTAACATTCAGTGTTTAGTTGTTCTAATGGTTCATTTTTGGAACTTATTATCAGATTGAATGCCACTGATATGCTGGAATTGTTAAGAGGAAAGCGTATAGTTTTCGTTGGCGATTCTCTGAATAGGAACATGTGGGAATCCCTTATTTGTATTCTTAAAAACTCTGTAAAAGATCAGAAGAAGGTTTATGAAGAATTTGGAAGACACCATTTCAGGACAGAAGCTTGGTATTCGTTTATATTCGAAGTGAGTATCTGTGATGTAGCTGAATTCGTTGCTAGTATTAGAATTCATTGTCGATGTGTTTAATCGTTGTATTTTCAGGAGTATAAATGCAGAGTGGAGTTCTTTGTGTCTCCTTTCTTGGTTCAACAATGGGAAGTTGCTGATAAAAACGGAGGGAAGAAGCAAACGCTTCGACTTGATTTGATCGGAGAGTCAGCTGATAAGTATAAAGATGCAGATATCATAGTCTTCAACACCGGTCACTGGTGGACTCACTTCAGGACTTCGTTAGGGTAAAATTTGAATTTGTGTTTTTCGACATACATAATCGTGTATTTTTATGCTTAATTAACATTAAACATTGCTGAATGTTTCAGGAAAGACTACTATCAAGAAGGAAATCATGTGCACAAAGAACTAAACGTTCTTGAGGCCTTTCGGAGAGCGCTAACAACATGGGGAAAATGGGTTGATGCTTATATAAACCCCAAGAAGACGTTCGTTCTCTTCAGAGGTTATTCTGCTTCTCATTTCAGGTAATAACACGAAATTCAAAACCAAATCACATTAGCTTGTCGATAGCTCTAGCTCTTTATCGAGTAGCTTTAAGAGTATTACATATTACTTCGCGACTAATTGATCAATATTCATCGTAAACTACAATGATAACCTTCCCATTGTTCTTTGTTACTCCTGCAATCCACAGTGGCGGGCAATGGAATTCTGGCGGGGCATGTGACAGTGAAACAGAGCCGATAAAGAATGACACATATTTGACCCCGTATCCATCCAAGATGATGGCACTAGAAAACGTCTTCAAAGAGATGAAAACTAAAGTTTCGTATCTCAACATCTCAAGAATGACGGACTATAGAAAAGACGGTCATCCATCGATATATAGGAAACCGAATTTGACACTCCAGGAGAGGAAATCACAATGGAGGTATCAAGATTGTAGCCATTGGTGCCTCCCTGGTGTACCTGATGCTTGGAATGAGCTGTTATATGCTGAACTTTTGGTAAGACAACACCAAAAAGCCATAGGTAAGTAAAACACACACTCTGTTGCACGGACTCTTCAAAAACGTCGTTAGATCCTCAAAAGTCGTACATTTTTTGGAGGATCTGACATGACTACGATAACATTTTTGGAGAGTACGAGCAACATAGAATTTACACATACATATACAAGGTGTCGATATACATGTAGTTAATGAGTCAAGCCTATGAAAAAAAAAAGTGTTTTATAGCCTAAGGTTCCGTACGCAACAACCTCTTCAGACTCTGAGATTATACTGGTATGTTAGTCGTAGACGACATATTAAATTTTATAGTAATCTTGAGAGCTTGAAAAGTGTAAATTCTTCACTAATTATTTTATTGTATTTTTTTTTAATAATTTAAGATATTATATTTATTATATTCTGTTTAGATCATATTAGGCATAATAATGTTTGTCGAAAATCATGAATTTATTTAAACATTATTGTATCTTGTCAAAGCTTTTTTAAACATAACATATTTTTAATTACTTTTGATTAAATTAAAGGTGTTCAAATGTTGAGTGTGACACTAATCTTTTGATGCTTTTGATGAGATTAACGTGTAATTATGTACTTTATAGTAGTTAATTTATGCTTTAGTTTTATCGTCATTCAAATACAGTATACATTTAATTTTTTTTTATCGAGATCTAGTTACTGATATCTCTATTTTATAATTTTTAACTAATAAAGTTAAAATTCTGACTCCATATCTATATACCACTTGGGGGTGTTTATAATTAGATTTGGATCGATTATTGATTAGAATCAAAATCAAAACAATTTAGTCGGATTTTTAATTTTTCGATTTGATTTGATGAAATAGTATCGATTTTCAAAATTTAAAATTAAATTTAACCAAATTAAATATCAATTTTTTAATCAAGTTGGTTTGAACTAGGGTTCCATTTGGTTTTCTTAACCATTACCACAACTAGATTACCACCCATTATCAAATTTTATTACAATACATAATCTTTTGTTATTCATCGAATATCTGATATTCATATTGAAATCCAATTAAATTTGAATTCGCACCAAAAAATCTCACATAGAATAAAATATTTTCTAATAAAAATGACTTCGTACTCAAACTCTAAACCTTCGGCCAAACCAACTAGTGTTCTCCCCCCGCCATTAGGGAATTCATCTGAATCTCTTTCGATAAAAAATTATACTACTATTTATATATGGTAAAAAAAGCAATCTTTCATCTATATAAAAAATTATCCTTCGTTAAATCATGGGTCTATTTCTTAAAATTTTGAATTCCTCGTAAAAAATTCTGATTTCGCTGCTAAAAAAATAGAAGAAGCATGCAGTAGGACTATAATTTTAACGTCTTAGTCACGGGTGGTACTACATACTGACAATTGTCATTCAAATTAGCTTCTATATACTGACAATGTATGTAATTTTTAAATCACGATCTAAAAATTCCTTTTGGTAAATCGTAAATTTTATGAGAAACGATTAATTTATGACTATGTTAAATAATAATTTAATATTTTTATTGATAAGAGTAAGAAATATATGAACAAATATTAGAACAATGCCTAATGTAATCCTGACGAATAATTACCTAAAGACTATATTTTTGCATAACTTTTAAAAATAGGAACAAAATATAAATAAGAGTATAAATACTAATTTCCTACTCTTTTTAAATTACAAAAATTCCTTAAAGTTGTTGAATTTCGGGATATATTTTTGGACTTTCGGATGCATCAAAAGACATCCAGATACATAGAAGAGGGATGTATCAGAGAGGATAGGATATTCAGATACATAGGAGAGGAATATATCCGAGAGGAAATTTATGCATCGAAGAGGGGAGGGATGTATCAGCGAAAGGAAAGTGATGTATCTGAGAACGATTTTTTGAAAATTTTTAAAATGTTAGAGAATTTTAAGAATTATGATAAAATAAAATGTGTGTTTAGATAATTTTTCGTAAAATTAACATTTATTGTGTAAACATAATGGGCCTAAAAAACTAGCCCATTGGAGCCTATATATATTGGATCTCATCAGGCTCAAGATAATTGATCCAACCAATATAAACTAATATGAAGCCATGGTTACCTAGAGCCATTTTAAAATCACAATCATATAATTTAATAATTTTTCAAATTTCTAAAATTAAATAAGAATATCGATTTGATTTTTATTGATTTGATTTATGACTGGCTAATAATAACTTACTAATAGTAAAACAATATAGACAAATTTGGATTCCGCAAGAACCTTATTTTTTGGTAGTACAAAGGGGGAATTGGCCTAAAAATTGGATAGGGGTCAAGACGTTGTTGAGCACCGGTGGCCAACTCAAGTTCCCTCTGAACCGCGCAAATTGATTGCCTATTACACAACTCACTAACTCTGCCTGGAGTGTGGGAATCTATTATTCGTGGGGTAATTTGTCTGCATATTCACGCAGACAATAGAAAGGAGTCTTTTTTTCTCCTTTTTTGAGGAGAATTTAAAGAGAATGTGATCCCCTCTATTGTAATAAAACAATTGAAGTTCATTTATTTTTTTCAGGGGAGCTTTTACAAAACCCGCCTTTGCCTCATCTAAGGCCAAAGGGGAAATAGAGCTGTCAAACATAGTATCAGAAAGAAAACTCTTTTTTAATATGGAAGCGTAGACATTTCAATGTAACTTGATTATCCGATAGATCTAGCGCCATTTCTCATTCATCAGACTTGGGAGAGGAGGTAGACGCTCCCCACCCAAATCCTTGCGCAGTCTACCATTTAACAATAATTCATAAGACAACTATTTCAAACAATCACATAAGGCATCAAACAAATTTCTCTTTATTTGAATCTTCGATTATATTTCAACATTATTTCAAAGCTTGTGCATGTTTAAAGTCGTATAATTACAGAGAGGTTCCCACACTATTAATAATATAACATCACATCAATTTGAATTTTCTAATGAAAACGAAAAAACATCTAGGACAAAATCACTTGATAACAACAACAATAATCGCTACAAATCAAATAGGTACGCGACCCGTTGTTCTTACTCTGTTATTTTAAAGTATTGAACTTTTTTTTTTTGGTTAGGATAAAGTATTGGACTTGAACATAAGTAAACTACACTTGTAATATTATTTTTTACACCATCAATACATATGAAAATTAACATGCTCCTACTATATATGTACTATCATTTTTTCTTCTTTTTGTCTTTGGTGTAGGGGTAATTAATAAGTGTGTACATTTTCATGATTTCAAACAATGGCATAAGGTTGATGTCACATTTATGCTAGAAAGCAATATCTTGTGAACTAATAATAAATACTACTGTAACTTGTTATACCTACTGTACCTCATACATTAATAGCATTTATTTATTTCCCTTCATCACTATAGTTCGAAGTGGACTCAGATGAACTCAGCTCCCGTCCTAGCTAGTTGGAAGTACGTCAAACTCCTCTTTGGTCTAGATCTAAGTGATTGGCTTTGTATATTCAAACACGCTTACAAGACGCATAATAAGAATAAAATCGACAGAGAGACTTCAATATTTTAATTTGATAGGAATACTACATCTAGAGATAAAAATCTTATAGCAACGTGCCTCGTGAAGTATTCTCCTAGATGGTGTATATAACTTAAATTTTGGTTAAAGTTTAAGTTTTGCATATTAATGCTTATGACATAAAAGAATTTACACTACAAACAACAACAACAGCAGACCCAGTGGAATTCCACAAGTGACGTCTGGGAAGGATAAAATATACGCAGACCTTATCACTACCTCATAGAGGTAAAAAGGCTTTTTCCTAGGATAAATTTTTTTACACTATTAAGTCTAATTTACCTATAACAATAAATACTCTCCATATCACACGCAATGAAGTTCAAACCAAGATTTCGAGCAAATATATTTTTTATCATCATATACGATATAGCTCGAATAAATATTTTTGTTGTATAATGTGTCTTTAAATAATTGCACGCACCATGTACCTATGACAGTTAACAACAATAATAATATATTTAGTGTAATCTTATAAATAGAGTCTAGAGAAATTAGAATATAAAAGTAAATCTAATTCTTATCTTTGTGTCATACAGTTTTCGATAAACCCTCAAAATTTGGATTATTCATCAAATAAATCTAAGGAAAAATAACGTATTTCTTTCTTCTAATTAAAACATCAAAATTTCTAGCAATAAATATTTTTTTCCCCTAGCTAGGTCTAAAATTCACCATTACAACGTATATTTTTATAATAAAGTAGAAAAAACAAACAGACAAACGAAGAAGTCGTTTAGTTATAAGAAATAACATGCAACAAGTTAAAAAACACCTAAGTCAAAATCCTAACAATTATTTGTACATTGATCATCATTTTGTCATTAAGCTTATCAACTTATGCTTATGAAGCGCCACCGCTTTGGTGGCAGTGGTTGTAGTCGCGGTGGTGGCAGAGGCGGTGGTGGTGGTGGTGGTCGCGACGACGCGCTCACATGAAGGACACATAGTGAGAGTGGTGGCAGGAAGTTGCATGTAAAATGGTTGTGAAGATTTTAAAGCTCTTAATTCTTGAAGCTCTTTGTGTAGCCTTTTATTTTCTTCTGTCAATGTCTCACAACATTTCTTTAAATATTCACAATCTACCTCTGTTTGCTTCAATTTTGTCCTGAAATTTTCAAAGTAATAATCACATAAATTTAATTGAATATATACGTACGATAAAAGATTTTTTACATTGTCAGTATATATAACAAGTCATCTCATCATTTTTAGTTATTAGAGTGGTTATTCTCTAGTCTTCTGGAAACAATCTCTCTATTTCTATGAGGTAGTGATAAGGTTTGCGTATATTTTATCCTCTCCAGATTTCACTTGTGGGATATCACTATGTTGTTGTTGTAGAGTGGTTATTCTCTATGTTTCATTTTGTTGTACACTTGTTTTGACTAGACTCAAAGTTTAACCAAAAATAAATAAATTAAAATTTATGGTCTACAATGATCCTTATCAACGTCTCATTCACAAGAACTATTACAGATCATGTTTATGTTACTATTATTGATAAGTTATTTAAGTAAAAGATTTTTTACACTATCAGTATATATAACAAGTCACCTCATCATTTTTAGTTATTAGAGTGGTTATTCTCTAGTCTTCCGGAAACAATCTCTCTATCTCTGATCTATGAGATAGTGATACGGTCCGCGTACATTTTACCCTCCCCCAATCTCACTTGTGGGATTTCACTATGTTATTGTTGTTGTAGAGTGGTTATTCTCTATGTTTCATTCTGTTGTACACTTGTTTTGATTCGGCTCCAAGTTTAACACCCCCCACCCAAAAAAAACAAAGATTTTTAGAATTTGTGGTCTATAATGATCCTTATCAACGTCTCACTCACAAGAACTATTACAGATCATGTTTACGTTACTATTATCGATAAGTTGTTTATCATAGATCATAAAAACCCTAGTCGTGCTTAGCACATGCCAATGAAGTAATCAAATGATTGCCCCGTCCCCTCGGTCTTCTTTTTTTTTATACTGTATAACTAAGGTCTTAATCTATATGGGCATTCTGGATAGGTTGCAAGTTAGACTAGACTTTATAGTTTGACTATAAATGATCATTTGTTAAGGGGAAATTGTAAATTTTAAACGTTAAATTATTTCTAAATATAAAAATATGATATTCTCTATGAGACCAAAACAAAAAAAATGTATCAGATAAAACGAGAGATTTATCTATTCAAGCAAATACTTTTTTTTAATTGATAATATATATATTACTTTAAATTTTCAAATAATCAATTTTAACTACTACCTCCATATATATATATTTTCTCAAATTATAATTTTAAATTTGTTTTCATCATATTTGATAATATTATACTATATAAATTAGAAATTATAATGTTTACCTTGCTCTTCTATTTTGGAACCAAACTTCCACTTGTCTTGGACGAAGATTTAATTGTTTTGCTAGAGCAAGCTTCTGTTTCTGCAATTATAATTTTTCATATTTCAGAAAATCAATAATACAAAAAAAATAAATTAAAAAAATATCATGAAATAATATTACTCATGTCATAGTTATCAGATATACTAAAAATAGTTGTGAATTTTGATAATCAAGAGAGAATTGATTATTATCTTTTCTCAACTTTGTCCTCGGCATTAATTATTTTAGAATTAAAATAACAAGATAAAAATTTAATGAGAAAAGTATTATAAACACTCTTAAACTTGGCAAGAATTGTTAGTTTCGTCTCCGAACTATTGACAGTCTTAAAAACACCCCTTTACTTGACTAACTGAACTTAAATACACTCCCTAATCTTGCAACATAAGTTAAATACACCACTACATTCTTGTGAAGTTAAAGGGGTATTTTTTTAATACTTGTAGTGATCGAGGGTGTATTTTTGTTTAGTTAGTCAAGTAGAGGAGTATTTTTAACACTGTCAATAGTTCGGGGGTGAAACTAATAACTTGCATCAAGTTCAGGGGTGTTTTCAATACTTCTCTCAAGTTTAATTATTAATAAGGGATATATGAATCAAACAATACTTCTAAATTAATTTTTTTTTCCAGAAATGTGTCAAATTTTATCACGACAACTAAAATAGGACGGAGAAAGTATATAAGATCTAGAAGGGGATTCATAATGTCATCAGAAGGTCACATGTTTGAATTGCAGAAACAACCTCTTATAAAAATGCAAAATGCAGAGTGAGACTGTATATAATAGACCCTTATGATCTGACCTCTTCCGAATTCCGCACATAATAAAAACTTGAGACAAGGATTAAAACCACCCCTAAACTTGATACGAATTATTAGTTTCATCTCCTAAACTATTGATAGTATTAAAAACACCCATCTACTAGACTAACTAAACTTAAATACCCCCTAATCTTGTAACAAGAGTGAAATGCATCCTAAACATCAGATCATAAAGGTCTATTATATACCTGGTCTACACCCCTAAGGACTAGCTAAGGTGGTCTACACTAAAAAATTACTGAATTTACGTGAATTCATATCTCGAAAGGTCAAACATCAATATTTCAAAAGTCAAAATTGAAATAAAAATAATCATGAAAAATAATGATTAAGAAGTTTGACTTACAGGATTGAGAGTGTTGTGCTCTTTGAAACTTTCTTCAAGAAATGCAGATTGTTCTTTTGTAAGTCTAAGTTTTTTTCTTGCTGAGGCATCTAACTCTTCATCACTTGCTCTTGAACAAGAATAATTATAAATATTATTACCCCATCGATTATTATCGCGATCAAACTCATCTCTCTTCACATTTACTAATTTTCCATTTTTAAATATCTGAAAAGTCGATATTTCACTATTCGGAGATGAAAGCGCCGCCCCTTCCTCAGCCTCCTCCGCCGCCACTATCTGCCTCCGGTTCATGTCCAACGCCTTCCCGCCACCCGGTCTATTTATTAAACCGGCCGGTTCAGTAGCTACTGTTGAATAAAGTTATTACAATAAAAAAATAAATAAAGACATCTATTTCAAAGAATTAATCAAATTAGATTTACATCATTTTCAAAGCATGCTCTATAATAATTAATAGACATAATTAAAATGTTTGATAATTATGTCAAATAATTTATTTTTCAACAAAGTGTTTTATACGTCTCTTTCAGAAATAATATTTCTATTTAACTCACAGTCTATTCTTTTTCGATCTTACTTGTAAAATTTTACTGAATTATTATTATTATTGTGTTCTACACGTCGTTTTTCAAAAAAAAAATTCCAATACTTTCTTTTTATATTCGAAATGTCAACTTGAGATCTCAATTCAACAAAAATTTAAAGATAATGTAAAATAAATTATGTTTGATATATATTATCCAAAAAGGGATCTATCAAACTTAGCACAATTTGTTTCTAAACTCTATATAGAAAGAGTTTAATTAAGTTCAACATATTGACTATATAAAAAATATATAAGTCAAAATTAAAAAAATAATTGAAAATGATTATAGTAAGTGACCTATGTATTAATGTTAAAAATTCATTACACTATTAATATAAATAATTTAAATCTATGGAGTAATATCATTTATCAACAAAACAAAGGAAGTTTGTGCTAGAATTACCTTTAGATAGAAAAATAAATACCTCCTATAAGAAAGGGACAAAGAAAAATAATCATAGAAACCTTAAATTGTCAAAAAAACACATATTTATTTACTTAATTATGTCTTCTACAGTTCAAACATAAGAAGAAAATATACTCACAATTTTTAGAGAGCCAAAGGAAGGATAAATCATCCTAGAATACTTAAATCGTTAAAGTGATCAGAGCAGATATTTATTTACTTAATTATGTCTTCTATAGTTCGAACATAAGAAGAAAATATACTCATAATTTTTAGAGAACCAAAGGAAGGAAAAATCATGATAGAAAACTTAAATCGTTAAAGAGAGCACACACATTTATTTACTTAATTATGCCTTCTACAGTTCAAACATAACCAAAGGAAGGAAAAATCACCATAAAAAACTTAAATCGTCAAAGAGAGCAGATATTTATTTACTTAATTCTATCTTCTACAATTCAAACATAACCAAAGGAAGGAAAAATCATCGTAGAAAACTTAAATCGTCAAAGAGAGCAGATATTTATTTACTTAATTATGTCTTCTACAGTTCAAACATAAAAAGAAAATATACTCACAATTTTTAGAGAGCCAAGGGAAGGAAAGTTGTGAAGAAGTATTCTTAGAAACTCTAGGAGAATAAGGGATGAGATCAAGTTGAAGTGATGGATCCATTGATGACTTAATAATTTCTTGATGATTTCTTGATCTTTTTTTTCTTCCAACTTCATCTTCACCTTCATTACACTTTCCTAAAACCATGCAAAACCCTAAATCATCTTTGCTCATGACCTTATTTTCATGTAAAGATGAAGAAGAAGATGATGATTTTTCAAGAAACAATATTGGTTTTGGGGTATTATCCCCTCCTAAGCTCAAAGCTAACTCCATGTTGAAAGAACAAAAAAGAACTTTTGGAGTGAAAAAATAATAGAAACTTTTGAAATGAGAAAAAGTTGTGTTGGAGAAGAGAGAACCTTGGTCAATTTAAAAGAAGCCATTGTCCAACCCTCTTTTAATATACTATTTCTACTAGGTGTACTTTTCTTTTCTTTTTTTCGTATTCGATATTTATATTAGAATATGTTTGTTCAATCCCTCTTTTAATATGATTTGATATTCGATATTTATATTGGACTAAATTTAAATTTAGATT
Organism: Solanum aculeatissimum; assembly: GCA_038996855.1. Classification (NCBI taxonomy): domain Eukaryota; kingdom Viridiplantae; phylum Streptophyta; class Magnoliopsida; order Solanales; family Solanaceae; genus Solanum; species Solanum aculeatissimum. Next base: position 14,507 of record JBCEWC010009697.1, read on the forward strand.
CATATATTGCAGAGCTTATCTTTTAGGGTGATATTTTAAATTTTAAATTTAAAAAATATATTCTTAAAAATTAAAATTCAAATTCAAAACCTCTCATTGATTACTATATAGCAAAAAATTAGATCAAAGAAAGAACAACTCAAAAGACACTTCAAAAATTAATTGTTTTTTCGTTTACATCTATGTCCCAATAATGAAGCATTATTTAATAACATGCATAACTTTAAGAAGAAAATAATTTTTTTGAAAATTTATGATTTAGAATAAGTCTTTAATGTTTGTATGACAATAATTGTTTGATAAAAGATTAAATAAGAATTTAAAATTAAATTATGTGTAGTTAAAAAAAATGTTCTTAAAAAGTAAAATTGTCCGACAAATATTAATTAAATTAAGAGCGCACGTGAACCGACGACATAAATATACAACGAGTTTATAATTATGACACGTTCTAGTAGGAGCGTGTATAAAATTTAAATTTTGTGTGTATTTTATGTTAATATATAATAATAATTAAAAATTTGAAAATTATTTAATACACATATAATACTTGAGCAATTGAACTACATATTCGATCGATACATAGCGTAAAGTGATGTATCCCAACGTCCTAATACATCATTATGTGGTGTATTTGATCTATATATCGAGTAAAGTGATGTATTCGATATCCCGATACTTGTAAAATGATGTATCATACATATTAGAAAATAGGAAAGTGTAAGAACTTTTATAAACTTTTAAAATAATAAAAGAAATTTAAAAAATAATAAAAAAAATTATAATTGTCTTTGTCTAAATAACAAATGAGGGTTATTTTGGCAACTCTTATCTTGACAATATAAACTAAGTTTTATATATATATTAATAGTATATTTATTTATACTATATCTATATATAGTAGAGTATATATAACTTAAATCATTCTCCCTTTAATTGTGTGCTAGGACTTTTAAGTTGTTGAGAGCTATTAGTTAAATAATTAAAGGTGTCAAATAGATCGATTAGATTGAATTTATGCATATTAAAATGAATTAATTAATAAATGAGTGATTATTGAAATTAATTGTTTTATTTTGTTTGATATAAATTTTGTATAAATTAAGTTATGTGGTATAATATAACTTGTTACGTCTTTTACAACATAACTTTTGGGCTTCTGAAATTGAATATTGGTTTTATTTGGCATAAGTTCTATGGGACGATAAAACTTGTTATGTATTTTATAATGTAAACTTGTTGGATATTATGCCTAATGAGATAAGCTTAGGTCCTACAAAAAATTATTAGTTATTTCAATATGAGAAATATTTTTGGCTTTTTTCTTTTTTTGTTACTTAAAGAGATGACGGGCAAAAATCAAAGTTCACAAATTCAAGGGGCAAAAATTATTTGAGCAAATGACGAGTTAATAAATGGACTGATCAATAATCTGTCTAAACGTAAATAAATAAGATGAATTGTATTTTGATAGCAAATTTTATCATATGCTATTAATTGTGATTTGTGGTTGTGCGTTGTTTAATTATCATTATCAAATTAATTAACTATAAACTTTTTGCATTCATATTTATTAATTAAGACATTTTTGAAGTCCAAAAATGCGTCTTGAAAGTTTTTTTTTAGTTGCATGAGTTTGACTTTAATTTATTAATTACTATTTTTAAAATAATCGACTCTTTATATGGTTCTGAATAATTTTATCTGTAAGATAATTTTTGGAGTTAAGTTAGACTAATATTTATTTCTTTAATTGGATATTAGAATTAGATTCATCTCAATTCATTGTTTACATTCTAGGTGTTCAGTCTTGAACGTGGGGAGGGTAGGGGGGGCTGTTAGAGTCCAACATCGTCTGTGGGACGGGAACATGAATTTTTTGTACGATCTTGGATAATCATCGATCCTTTCATAATTTAACTTTTATGAATGGAGGGGAGGTCGTGTATCAGGGTCGAAGGTTAGACGGCTAGTAGAGGTAGGATGATATTTGGCCTTGTGATATAGTAGGTTAGTAGAGACAGTCGTGTCCTTTTATATTATGTTGTTATTGTCCGTCATTCAGTTTGTTACTTTTATTGTCTATACAAATTATCATTTGTTTTTCATTCTAGTCGTTTGATTTCATATCTAGTATTTTCTACTTTTTGGGGATTAGATGAGGGTCTTTCGGAAACAATCTTTCTATCTCTATGCGGTAGTCGTAAGGTTTGCGTACATTTTACCCTCCACAGACTCCACTTATGTGATGTCACTGGGTATGTTATTGTTGTATCAGATCGAAGATTAATTTCTTTGGCAGAAAAACTCTCTATCAAAGGCGACTCCTTTCTCATGACAGTCGGATATAATTACAAAAATATTTTTTTGTAATTATTGAATTTTGAGTTTCAAAATTAAGAAATTAATATATGGTTATAAATTATGAAACGTTTTCCCTATGCATGAAGAGTTTAATTATAGACTAACGCATTAATGAATTTGTATTTGCTGCTTAATTATACGGCTACCAAAATAATAAAATAAAATTTAAAAAAACAAAGACATAATATGAATTAATTAAAACCAAAAAAAATAATTAATGTAATAAGCGTTGTTAATATCGATTATTGCATATAAGCTGCAAATATTAATCACGTTTAAAAATAAATATTTATAGCAGGGTCCAAAAAATAGGTAGCCATAATTAAGGATAATTAAATGATCAATCATTAAAGGCCAAAACTATCATTGTTTACAAATTTTAAACGTAAAAAATTATAGTAAAGTTGTTCACCGTTAATTAATTAATAATTAGTAATTTCTATGATTTTAATTTTTATAAAATTATTATTAAATAAAGATAACTTAATAAATTATATTTTATTTTTATTATTATTTATTAATGAGCGTGAAATGAACAAAAATAAAAATAAAATGAGATAGAGAAAATAACATTTTAAAAAGGTAATTAAAAGTTTGGTGGGATTTAATACGAAATTAAGACCATAATTTGTAATTAAAAACAAAATAAAATTAAAAAAAATGATATTAAACTTTCTAGAAGTGTTAAATATTCTTGTTATTACTTGCTACCAATTATCACGACTTAAATGATTAAAAGTCTTGTTGACGTTTTATTTATTTATTTATTTATTTTTAAAAAAAGTCATTTGTTTGGTTGGTCACTTTCATAATAAAGTATTGTCATAATCAACTAATTGTATTTGTAAAAACGTCTAATATATATTTACTAACGTAAATGTGACAAGAAATATTATTGGATGATTCGTATCTCAAAGTCAGATCGATATGATGAGCACTTTTAATTATTCATGAAGCTAATTAGGACTCTCGTAGTCCAGTGTCAAACTATGACGGAGTTAGAATTTTTTCTGAGGGAGTTCAAAATCTAAAGAAGTAGGCACACAGACTTGAGGAAGGAGGTTCAATATCTAGTGTATATAATAAATAATATAGTTTTTCGATCTGAACCCCTTCAAGATAGTGTAGCTCTACCCTTGTTGTCGAACTAATAACCCATCGTGCAAGTTGCATATACTAGAGGCTCGATATGTCAAAAGCGATAAAAATCTCATTCCCTCCACCCCCTCCCCCCAACCGATATATGTTGTCGTGCGAGAGGAAGATGGGGACGTAGAAAGGGAATTATATCAACTTGTTCTGACCTAAGATAATAATAAGTTTACAAACTTGTTTTATTTCATCGTCGAGATATGAATGAAGATGTGGGGAGACTTCCATCCTTAATTTTAATTTTGACAATTTTTTGTTAATATTAAGTGAGAGTTATTATTTTTCTTCTTTCACACATACAATAGACCCTTGTGATCGGACTCTTCCTCCAACCCGCGCATAACGAAAGCTTTAGTGAATCGTTTCACACGTACTATTGGTTAAAAAAAAGGTGGTCCATATAAAACTAGGGGACTAATTTTGAATTGAAAA
>JBCEWC010009698.1:0-18453 GCA_038996855.1 Solanum aculeatissimum
TAATTTGTGCCTCCCAGAAGCAGAAGGAGGATTGGGGTTCCGATCAATCCATGATATCTCTAATGCTCTGTTTTGTAAATTATGGTGGAATTTCAGGAAAAAAGAGTCCATGCGGAGTTCGTATATAAAGAATAAATATTGTAAACAGAGGATTATCAATGAGATTTTTTGAAAACCGGGATGTGGTGGATCTTAAGTATGGAAAAAAATGCTGACAGTGAGAGACCACATTGAACACCAAATCCTATGGCAAATAAAGGGTGGAAATGCGTTGTTGTGGCATAACAATTGGACTGATTTTGGAGATTTATGTAATTACGGTATAAAAGAAGATACATACATTATAGATCAGGCAACAGTGAAGGACATTACAACCCAATGAGAATGGAATATTCAAATGATGAACGAATTGTTTCAGCAGGATATTGTTTAGCATATTGTTGCTAATATCAAACCATCAAGGGCAGATAGAGGAAGAGATACACCTTGCTGGATGTTGGAAGCCAATGGGAAGTTCTCAGTCAAGTAAGCCTGACACTACATCAGACAAAGAGAGAGCAATAACAGAATTTTTAAAGGAATATGGATTAAGGGAATACCTTTCAAAATGGCTTTCCTAATGTGGAGGCTATGGAAGCACAAAATTCCAGTAGATGATGTTGTGAGAAAATGGGGAGTGGAAGGACCTTCTAGATGTTGGTGTTGTAATGAGGCAAACCAAGAAACACTATCACACGTGTTTCTCAAATCCCCTACTGCTAATAGGACTTGGTCCTACTTTTGTTCTTTTTCAGGTTTACACATGAACGAATTACCATTACGAGAAGTTATCATGTTATGGCTAGGGACAAAGGCTCGAAAGGACATGCGACCATATCTTAAGGCGATACCTAGCTTTATCATATGGGAACTGTGGAAGAGGAGAAACAAGAGAAAACATGAAGGGAAGATCGTGTCACTCAACAGGGTTATTCATAATGTTACAAGGAATGTGTTAATGCTAATCCAGATTAGAAGACCTTCATTTAAATGCTCTAACAATTGGCCAGATGTCTTGGATAAACTAGAAGAGTTTCAACCCAGGTTGATGGTTAAAAGGGTAACATGGGAATTTCCATTAGAGAATTGAGTCAAGTACAACACAGACGGTGCATCGAGAGGTAACCCTGAAATTAGCTCATATGGTTTTTGCCTAAGAGATCACAAAGGGGATATATTGTATTCTGAATGTAACACAATTGAAGATACCTCTAATACAATTACAGAGGCCAGAGCCATTTTACAGGAAATTCGTGAGTGTATGCAAACAAAAACATATTTGTTCCAGCATATATATAGGGAAGAGAATAAATTAGTTGATTTTCTAGCTAATAGAGCAATAGATAAAGGAAATGCTAGGTTTTCAAGCTTTAGAATCTTAGACAGCGAAGCCAGACGACTTACAAATAGTGACAAAATAAGAGTCCATACTTAAGAGTTTTACCATGAAAGGAATAATGGATAGGGGAATGATAGCCAAAGTTCGTCAATATACAGTATTTACAAGGCCATTGACCACAAAAGAAATGATAAGCTACCTAGCCCTATTCACAGTCAGCCAACAAAAAGGACTCAGCAAAATGAGCTGGTGCACCTGGTGGAGGCCCTACACTGGTCGGAATGGTGGTATGAAGCTTCCCATGTACTCCATCATGGCACCACCTGAGAGGAAGAACGAGAAGCCTCAGACGAGTCACAATACCACGGAGGAAAGGAAAGAAATAAACTCACCAAGTGAAGGGTTCCAGACACATGCATAGATCCAACAGCAAAATAAGACGGACAACCCATGGTACTGGAGAATACACCTACAGTGACAGTGAATGAGTACAGACGGAATAAACCAACACCAGGAGGAGGAAAGAACAACAACTTCCTTTTGATGGCTGAGGGGAGGAGATGTGAAGAGAACACGGGGAACCTTAAGGTTGCAGACCCACAAGAGAAGCAGAAGAAACTTGGAGTTCAACCAAATTGGGAACATCGGCGCAAGGATAGGGTTGCTGGAAGGAAAAGGAAAGTAGCGGATAGAAAACCCTACAGACTAGAGTATTTATATATAGAGTATGTGTTAGGGTTGGGGCCGAATTATTCCGAATTTATGTCGCGTAGGGTCTCATTGGGCTCCATGCCAAGGATTTTTCCGTACCCACGGCTCAAATTCGAGACCTTAAGGGGGAAGCAGCCCCAGCCAGTACTGGTAGTATAGAATTTTTGACTAAAATAAGCTATTCTTAAAATTAATTTACCAAAATAATATGTTTTTTAAATTTTTTACAAAACTAGTATAAACGTATTTCACAGTAACATTTTAGGTTACACTTTATTTAACGGTGTTAACTGAAGAAACGTTACTGTGAGTAACGTTTTTAGTGTAATACGTATTTCACAGCAACGTTTTATAATACGTTACTCTGAAATACGTTTTATATTTACAAGATTAAATGACCCGTGATTGAATTCTTAATCCTAAAATGTTACTCACAGTAACGCTTCTTCAGTTAACACCGTTAAATAAAGTGTAACCTAAAACGTTACTGTGAAATACGTTTGTACTAGTTTTGTAAAAAATTTAAAACATGAATTATTTTGGTAAATTGATTTAAATAATGACTTATTTTGGCAAAAAATTCGGTAGTATATTACTGTCCATTACTTTTTGAAATGTCCCGGCGTCCTACCTCACAAAACTTATTTATGCGCACACTAAAACTTGTAATTGATGGGCAACCTAGGTTATTTTTCAAATATTAGGAAATGCATAATAATTTTTTTTGGAAATGAAAAAGTTCACATCCCATATATAGACAAGATACAAAAAAGAGAACAGTTCACCACATGACATAACAGAACATTGTGTTAAAGTTTAAAAGTATGATTAAGGTATGAACATTTGATCAGCATGACCTGCCTGAGAAACATGAAAAAATGAGTGTTTTGGAATGCAATCAATGACAACATGGCAAAACTTAGCCTAAGAGTCAAGTTATAAGAACCTTACAAGTATTATCATGCTAACACCTCAATTATATATATACTCAAAACTAACAATAAGCATCATCATACAAACAGCTTAATACAAGCTTTTAGCAAGACAAAAGAACTTCCATTGCAATGGCTACTGTTCAAAATTTCAACTTCCCCTTCTTCCCTCCACTTCCACCTCATAACTATCCATTTCCTCCACCAAATGTATCACCACCCCACCAACCTAATACACCTCCTTCCCCTCCAAAAGTGGCCCCACCACGTCCACCGGTTACACCATCACCACCAAAAGTGGCCCCACCACGTCCACCAGTTACACCATCGCCACCACGTCCACCAGTTACGCCATCACCACCAAAAGTGGCCCCACCACGTCCACCAGTTACACCATCGCCACCAAAAGTGGCCCCACCACGTCCACCAGTCACACCATCACCACCACGTCCACCGGTTACACCATCTCCACCACGTCCACCAGTCACACCATCACCACCACGACCACCAATTACACCATCACCACCAAAAGTGGCACCACCACGTCCACGTCCACCAGTTACAACATCACCACCACCTGCACCTCCACGTCCACGTCCGCCCATTACACCATCACCACCACCTCATTATCCTAGTCCACCACCTCCATCACCAATTAAGCCACCACCTCGTCCTCTTTATCCTCCACCGCCACCACACATTGTTCCAACTCCACCCCCATCTCCACCAGGACATCATTCGCATACCATCATCATTATATTCGTCTCGCTTGGTGGTCTATTTTTTCTGGCATTTCTTTCAGTTGCTCTGTTTTGCTTCCTTAAGAAGAAAAAGAAGAAAACCTCTCAGGAAATTGATATCGTGAACATGGATGAACACAGGAAGGTCCATGAAGATGTCGTAACCCGTCCCGATGGAACCAAAGCTGTCATTCTGACAATTGATGAAGATATACATATAGATGAAGAAATAGTAAAAAAGGAGAAAGTGGAGAAGGGTTCACTAGACCAATTGGGAGGCAAACATCTTGAAGCTACAAACACTACGGCGTCATCTTCTAATTCCAACAATCACAATCATGACCATCAAGGATGATAAAAATTTGCAAAAGACAATCTCCATTCATATCGTTCTTTGTATCAATGACATAATAATAATCATCACATTAAAGATGAGATAAAAATGTAGCAGGGACATTTCAAAAAATGAGTGTGCAGAACAAGTAAATCAACTTAATGTTTGTTAAATAACCAACACATGATTTCTTCATATGTTTTTCTACCTCTGGCGAAAGTTGATGTATTTCTGGCTTTCATATATGTAATGCAATGCAACCTTTGCTCCTTGTTAATAACTATAATCTGATTCTGATTTTCCCCTCCTATTCACTAACTCGGCTCAGATAGCTACTCCAGTATGACCCTAGGTCATTCAGCAACTCAAATAAAAAAAAACAGATAAAGACACAGAAATAAATGGCAGGAACAGGATAAAAACTGGATCTTTGGCCTAAACTCAACTCAAAAACTAACTCATGACGTGGGGAATTGTCTAAGATCATATAAAGAAACACATAATTTCCATTCCAACCGACGTGGGACACACAATTTTAAATCAAAGGATAGAAAAGGAATCAGCAAGTATTTGATTAGATAATCAACCAGATATATGTGTCCTAGAAGCTCAGCACAGCCCAAAATTGGCAGCACCAGGAGTACAATCTGGTCACAAATCCATCATAAGTACCTGCTATATTTCATCATTTTCCTCCTCTATATCCATGTTCAAATAAATCAAACTCATTTTAACTCACAGAAACTAAAAAAGATTGCTCTTTTTTACCATAAAGTTCATAACATTCCTTTCACTCATTCACATAAGATTAAAACAGAGACAGAAACAGAAATAGGACTACAGGATTTGAACATAACAGAGAAGAAATAGAGCAGAAATCACCAAAAAGAAAGAAGAAAATATACTTGAATGTACGTGTAGCAGCAGCAGCCAGTCCATATCAAAATTGAAACCCTAGTACTAATTTAAAGTGAAATGTCCAAATTTGACCCTAAATTAGCAACGACTAGTTTTTACTCCTTTTTTTTTTTTCGTTTTTGGTGACTCAAATTCATAACCTAACCTGATAATTAAATGTAAAAATTGTTTACCTTTATATTTTGATATGTATTTTTTTTTATGTAAAATTACATAATTAGACAAGCATATAATATATATTTACATTATACCACTATAGTTTGAAAAAATTACAATTTATAACTATAGTTAGGATTTTGTTGCTATTTTTTCTCTCTTCTCTTCCTCTTTCTGCAATTTCTTGTCAGAATTACATATGTATGTCAGCTGCATTTATACAATTATTTTGACAGATATACATAGTCAATTCGACAGATATATATATACAATTCGTCTCTTTCCACTCTCTGTCCTCTCTCGCTTGCCTCTCTCCTTCCTCTCTCAATCTCGCTTGCCTCGCTTCTCACTCTCTCAATCTTGCTTGCCAGATATATAAATACATATGTATATTAATTACACATATACAATTATTTAACAGATATACACATACAATTTGACAAATATACATATACAATCCACCTCTCCTCCCTCTCTCGATCTCGCTCTCCTCTCTCCTCTCTCCTCTCCTCCATTTCATATAGTCAAAATTATGCCACGTAATTATATAAAATATATCTATTTGACCATCTTAAGTTTAAGTCTAAGCTATTTATGAAAAAAAAGTATAAATATTAGTAGTACTCTAGAAGATATTGTTACCTAGGACGTGGCATAACCAAGGCCTGTAGTGTCCTTACACTGGATTGATTTTTAACTTTATTATACTCCCAAAATTCTGCAATAAATCAGTGGACACCTTCACTCCTCATCGTGCTTAATTTTCTATAATTTTTGGGACACCAAAAAGAAACAAGTACTGATAAACATTCTTCTAGGTGTTACTATGAATTTGTTGATGATCAAGCTGTGTTTGTTTCTGGTCCTCGTGTCTAAATTATTATGCAATGGGTATTCCACAAAATTGGATTTTTATCCTCCATCTTGCGATAGAATTGAATGCCCAAATTATGAGTTGATTGATTCTGGAAAAGACTATGAAATTCGTCGTTACAGTTCCCCCGTGTGGGTGTCTACTGCACCAATTGATGATATTTCATTTGTCTCCGCCACAAGAACTGGTTTTCTCAGGTACTTCATTTATCGATTTCTATCGTCCGGTCAGTTTGTGTGCACTCGATTAATTTGATGTGTTACCTTTTACAAGAATATTTGAGTTTAAGAAAATATGGAGAAAATGATTGTTATAAAAGAGGCTAGTCTGAATTTATAGCCAACATAAAGTCAGTAGCGGGGTTCAAAATTTGAATAATTATACATGTGAACTTTTCGAAGTGTCTCGACATTTATTATATATATAAAGATTATTTTAATCACGTAGGAATAATGTAATTTTTTGTCGAAGGGTTAGGGTGAACCCTTGACCAATAGGTGGCTCCGCCCTTGCATAAAGTATAGTATGAACCAATGTGATTGTGACCTTATCGGTCACTCATTCAATGTGATAAGGTATTTATCAGATTATATCTTTTCAAGAAAATACTTTATTTTTCATCTTCTACTCTAGTCATTTTGTCTCGTAGCTAGTATTTTCTATTTTTAAGGATGAGATTTTTGAGATGTGATTTTTCAGAAACAACCTCACTATCTCATCATCCCACTTGTGATATGTTATTATTGTCATTGTACTTTATTTTTCATTCATGCCTTTTAAAAATCTGACATTTATCTGTCTAAAAACATATAAAATCTCACATCACTTAAGTCTTAGGTTATCCAATGTCTTGTGGTTCTAATATGAGATTCATATGCCAGTAGAAACATAGAGAACGTTGTCTAGTACTTCTATTTGAGCTTAAAAGGAGTCACTTGGTCCGTGATGATTTATATATGTCTGACGCAGACTTGTCTGGGATTGAAGCGTAGTTATAGTTGCTAAATAGTTGTACTTAAATGTTAGTGTATCCATTTGCTTGAAAAGATGATCGTGAACTTGGCCTTGGCAGGCTATTTAAGTATATTCAAGGAAAGAACAATTACAACGAGACAATAGAGATGACAGCACCAGTTATAACAGAAGTGAAGCCAAGTGATGGACCTTTCTGTTCTTCCTCTTTTGTTGTGAGCTTTTATGTACCAAAGAAGAACCAGCCAAATCCTCCTCCAGCTGAAGGCCTTCAACTCCAAAAATGGAGCAAAACTTATGTCGCCGTCAGGCAATTCAGTGGGTTTATAGTTGATGATGATGTTGCAACAGAAGCCGCTGCCCTGAGTGCCAGTGTTGCTGGCACTAAATGGGCGGCAGCCATCGACAAAAGCCAGGCTGCAGATAATACTACAATTTATACAGTCGCGCAATACAACTCTCCGTTTGAATTCAAGAATAGAGTTAATGAGATATGGTTTACTTTTGATTTGGATGAAGAACCTGTCCTGTCTTTTTAGAGGCTCTTGTTCTGAACTTTGACATCTCAGGATACATGAACCCGTCCCATTTTCTTGTCTTGTATTATCAAGTCTAGTTGGGAAGTCCTAGTAATTTTGTATGACCAGAATGTTACATTACATATTGCAAATAAGACTGGTTGTATGATACAATCTGATTATGAGGATTTGGTGGTTAAGACACCTCTGTATTTTCAAGATCTTTCACACTAATCCTAAGGCTGCTAAATTGTCTCAGTATGACCTATACGTCAAGGTTCCTGTCATAGAATGAGTCACAAATGCTTGCTTCAGGTCCCTTGTCTTAGTTTGACACTTAGACTCGGCATGATTTTTTTTTAAAAAAATGAACTGAAGGTGCGTGCAATGTATATTGGGTGTAAAAAGTTAAGTGTGACTCAATATGGAGAATGACATTTTTTTTTCAAACAAGACAAACAAATTGAAATGGAAATGGTAAATGTGGTGAAGTAGTAGCTGTTTATCCTTAATGGCGGCTGCAGATAATATACGATGTATACAGCGGTGGGATACAACTCCACGTTTTGAGTTCAAGAACAGAGTTCATGAGATATGGTGTACTTTTGATTTGGATAAAGCACCTGCCGTTTGAGTGGCTCTTGTTCTGAACTTTGGACATTTGAAGAGACATGATGAAACCATCTCATGAGTTTCTTGTACTGTATTTATAAAAGGATAGTTTGATAAGTCATAGTAATATTGTATAACCAGAATGCTTCATTATATATTGCAAATAATCCAATTACAGCAAGTTAGCAAGGTGAATTGGAGCCTCTGAGACACAGTAAAGCTTTCTTCATGTGTCTTACAGGCAGGAGCTGTAGCCACTGATACTTGCAGTCAGGGTAAGCTGCCTACAGACTTGCATGAATGCAAGACGAAGGTACACGAGACAACTATGCAGATTATTTAACTTACAGATTGTCAAGATGATTGGCCACAGCAAGCATATTTACAACTGCAAATTAACAAAAAGGATAACTTGTTCCCTTTAACTGACAAATGATTGATGTGCTCCCATTCAATAATATATTGATTGGCAAAACAGAAGCACAACTTTACCTAGCTAACTCCACATATAATGACTGAGAATTTCAGGAAACTAGAAATTTGGTGGATAGTAAGTTTGTTCATACCTAGGATCACTATCATATGTTACATGTACAATGGAACTATTATCACTATGAAAATCTTCAGAATAAGGAACAGTGACCTGTTTCGAAATGCTAGCCTCGACAGTTGAATCCAAAACAGAAGCCGTCCTTTCTGTAAAGAATCTTGTATGCGGTCTACTACTTGAAAACATATTGCACGCAACAGTTCTGTTGAAGGAATATTCTGATGCGCATAAGCTGTTGATCATCGAAGAGAATGGGTCAGCAGCACTTGCATCCGCATAATCAACAGTACTAAAAGAGTCTCTGGTACTCTCAGTAGTAAACGATGCTTCATCTGAGCTTGTAAAGAGGGACCAATCACTTGATGTAGCATCAGAAAACTCTGCAGTCATTGACTCGGTATAGGTTCCCACAACCGGTGGTCTATTTCTATTAGCATTCTTGACGAGTCCGCCAGAGGTGCAATCAATGATGTCATTGTTCATTTCTGGCCTATGATTTGTATAAGGATCCACACCAACATAAAAATGCTCCGCTTTTATCTGCTCCGGCCTAGAAATCTTTGTTGATTTTGGTGGGCAGTGCTTGACACTTCCAGGAGCTTGTCTTCGGCTAATCTTTCTTGATGGCCGTGGAGATGATCTACAAAATTTCAAACGAGTGGTGAAACAAGGTTATGAATGAGTGACAAATATGAACCGGCCACATTGATATCTAGATTTTAATTTCTCAATGCCTTTGGTAAGCCCAAAGCTCTCTAGTGCTTTACCTCTTATAAAATAAGATATATGCTCCTTCTGACATCACCTGGCTCATGGATACAGGGTGTACCTAGTATCAGAACATGCAATTTATGAGAACGGTATGACAAGATACTAGAGCAAATACAAGTAACAAGCACAAGAAGTCATAGAATTCAACTTTGACACAGCTACCTACTAACATTGTCGCAAATGGTGTAATTCCTCAATAAGAAAGTGGACTTAAGAACTAGCAAGCAAAGTGAATCTTAGCATTCATACTTACATGCATGCTTCCCAAAAGTGCAGTCAAGCACCAACTGCTGTCATGTACTAATCACTTTTCTTTTTATGGCATAGGTGTACAGAACAGCTTGCACAGCCAAGACTATTTCACTGGATACCTGCTATCTCCCACCAGCACAATTATCAGGTCACCCTACCTTCAAGGCTTAGGCAGATGGGGACCCAAGAATTGATCCCAAGACTTCATGATTCTCCTCCCACTATATTAACCACTAGGTCACAAATGCAAATTCAGCTTTTCCATTATTGCATGACTTACTATAAATATTTTAATATGCACAAGAAGGTTAAGCTGAGAGTCAAGAAACCAAGTTTTATAGGAAGGCAACAACAAAATTGTGACCCATGAGCAGGTCAACCAAAGGACCAAAAAATTTGATATCATGAGTTTCCTCATCACAACACAATTGATTCAAGAATAAACTATTCCTCAAAAAGTATGACATTCTCCCTTGCTCTACTACCTTTGTTATCAGTTTAAAAAAAAAAGATCAGATACATCTGAAAGTAGTAAGCCTCTTGCTATCGTAGTTATATTTCTCATACAGTGACTGGTCAACAACCATATAACTAACACTTGGAATTTCTATTTTCCTAGCACAAGTTAGTATATCACAACCATTAGGTCTTAAGGACATGACTCATTTGAAGGAAAAAGTAACACTTCCAAGTAAAGAAAGTCATTAACCACATCCAGATTCCAATTAATGTGGATGCATACAAGACTCTCAGATAATTATTCCAGATCAATTCCATGGCTAGCAACCACCTACTAGCTTTGGAACCACAACACTCCAACTTCCTTCATATCTTCCCATCTCTTGCTGAATGTGAAACATGACAAACTAGTTCAAGTAACAGAGAAATGGAAACATGACAAATAAAAAGTTCCCAATCTTTCCCACACATATATTCTTCTTTAATGATTGGGAAAGTAAGATTAAATGACTAACATGTAGTAAGTGATGAAATATTTAAATACATTTTCATCACCCACTCAGCATTATCTACACTAGTATCCTTCTTTCTGGACATAAGTACTGTATAATAAAAACAAACATCTAAGAACCTCCAGGCATCAAATTACCTCAGTATCGTCAATCCTGAACCAATTGCCCCGTAGGTGAAGATCCTTGACGTAGGATATGTAATGCCCAGAAAATGATGCATTTAAGGTATCCAAGTGCACAACAACAGCATAAAGCATATAAAGTGGAGGAATGTCATCTGTCCCAGTCATAAATGGGATCATATCCAATATATCCGGAAATGTGATGCACTTATTTATCTTCCCATAACTTCCTTCCTGATAATTATAGAAGTGAAGTTTAAACAACAGCATTGAACAGAATATAATATTAAACTCAGCAAAATATAGAATTTAAGGCACTTAAGTGCCTAGAACTTAAAAAAGGGCAAATTATATTATTTTCATGACTGATTTTCAATAGCATGTCTTCAAGAATGAGACATAAATAGTAGATTCAATAGTGTGACTTTCGGGAATAGGATATAAATGGCATTTCCAATATAACCAGAAATTGGGCTTGTTAGAATTAGAGGTATATAGATTAAATTTATCTAACATTTAAGACAGCTTCGGCAGTGTCTTTTAATCTCGGCAGAGAAGCAACAAAAATCATAAGAGCAAGTAACTAGTGACCTCTAAAACAAGTAGTACCTGGAATCTCTTCAAGACAATCGTTAAGATATTTGGAGCCTCCTGTATGCTTAACTGCTTTTGTGCACGGACATAACAAGCGCATCTTTTAAGAGAATACAAGTCTTTTTCAGTATCAATAAATAATATGGATGTTCAATTGAAAAGAAACCTACAAGTGGGATTCAAAAAACAAGCTTACATACCTTCCGCATCTATACATATTTTCCCCATCAAGATCTTCCGGGCTTGTAAACTGTGTCAATGCATCTTCAAGTGACTCAACCCAACCAAAGATCTCCAATGAGAGATCCATGATATTTTCATAGCATGCCGACTCATGGTGGCATCTCAGACATTTGACCTGGTCATAATAAGACATAAAGTTACTAGGTATAATTACAAAAGACAACATAAAGTTTATTCAAATTTTCAATTCAAAATAAGTATAAAACTAGAAATCTTAGACCTTAGATCTGAGTCGTCCTCCGAAAGTCTGTTGTATAAAGGTTGTTTCCTGCAATTTTGGGTCAACAGCATTTTCTCCACCTAATGCCTCCAAACATATAGATTGCATAGAAGCAACAAGAAACCTGCACATGTACGGAACAACCATAGAGAAACAAATAGTTTTTTAAATAATAACTCACACTTTCCGCTGAAGTCGTTAAAGAAAACACACCATTTCTTTGTGCACATTTTTTTTTTCTTCATTAAGATTAGCAAAATGTTATTTAATGCATACCTTAAAAACTCATGAGCATCTTCCTGACTGCCATTTCCAATCTGGCCATTAATGCTCCGCATATGCAAAAGAATCCTATTTGGTGACAGAGGACCTCCACTTTCTCTTAACATCATCACATGTTGCTCAAGTTCACACATAAGGCACCAATCTTTCCTGCAGTCTGATGTACATGTAATAGATGAATTTTTGCAATTCATTCAAAAAAGAAACAGAATGGAAGTAATTAAAGGTGTTAAATCCAGTGAAATTACAAGTTCTAGAATGTGATCTGTGAAGTAGGTAGATTGTTAAAGGCTTTGTGCACATCAGACACTGCAAGACAGCATTGGCATAACAACTGCAAAATGAACGAATAACTGCTGTAATTAACTCACTAATTTTCAAGCAAAATTACCCATTAGGCTAACTTCTGCTTAGGATGTATTCAATTATTTTTAATAAACAGATATATCTCAATAGCAAAAGTTAATGAGACAGAAGAGTAAAGACATTAAAATATTACCTATTCCCGCAATTTATGAGACCTCTAGGCAACAAAGTGAAGTCTTCATATTCAAATAACTTGACAAATTCTTCATAAGGAAACAGCATCTGTTCATTAGACGATAGTTAATGGTTCATGCCAAAGCCCAAACAAGCCAATGATATCACGTCATTGTTTAATTTATGTTAAGAGTTTCTCCAATCCTAAGTGATTCTTCATAAAAACTGACCTTTAGTTTCTTGTGTTTGTCAACCCTGGATTCTAAAGATTGGTGTTTGTCAACTTTTGATGATTTAGCCAGACCAAACATTCTCATTATTCCCAAACTTGCAACCCCACTGCCTGCTTGTGGAGGGACTGCATCCTTTTTTCTAACAATTTCTGCATTGTGAGGACTCAGTTATATGAAAGCGAAACACACAGATATTAGCATATCATAATCATTAAGGAAACATACTTGACTCATCAATATTCTGTCCCTTCCCTTCCAAACCTGAACAAATTTCTTCTCTTGAAGTTTTTGGCATCTTATGAGTCTTCGTTCCTAGAGAATGTGATGCAATTTTAGCTCTGCTGTTTCTCCTTGTTGAAGTCTTTCCAGAAGAACAGTTCAATGGAATTGCCAGAGTGCCAGTAACGACGCCTTCTTGTGTAAGACTTTTTTCATCAATCAACTCATTCTGATTCTTGCATGCACTTGTTTCATGGCCTTCTAGATCCAATGAACTTGAAACATGATGACGATTACTTGAGACGTGTTCTCTCTGCTTTTGTGACATATGGCATTCTTCCATTGCATTCATCAAATTAGTATGTTCACTATTGAATCCATCCGCCATGCTATCTTGTTCCGAAAGCATGGAATCACTTCCTCTTGACTGCAACCAAAGACAGCTAAGCTTAGGAAAATTAAGAAGCAAACAAAAACTTTCACACTTTCTATTTGAAAAGTGATAACCTTCTGGTTCATAGAAAGTTCTGTTGAAGAGATAGTACAACATGAGACTGAAGCACTAACCCTAGATTGAGAGGCTCGTTCAGAACTCTCAGACATGCTTCCATCCCCTCTTCTTAATATGTCTTTATTGCCTTTATGTACTCTCTTGTCTACAGATCGTCCCCCAACTTTTGGAGCTCCTGATGTATCCGTTGCCACACTAACAGCAATCGGGGCAAGTGGTGTGACAATGGGTGTTTCAGCGACACCATCTGGAGAAGTTCTGCCAACCCATGACTGATTTAGGTTATTGTCACTGTACTGCACTTTGACATAGCTATCAGCTGACACTTGTTCCGGGAATTCATCAGCCAACTCAGGCTTAGAGAATGAGCTATTGTAGTTATTACTCAATTGAAGACACTCTAGCTTGTGAACCTGTCTCCAATGAAGAATCTGACACTTCCCTGAGCTGCACAATCTTCATCATTAGGTTCGAATAACAGTTGACTCACAAATCTGATGAAATAATAGAGAAAAAGCATAATTGTTCCAATCTTTTTCTTTTTTGAGAAGGGAAAAGAAATAGGGTTTTGCCTATAATTATGTAAAGAAAAAAATGTAGCAGGTTTATGTAGTTGTAGCATGGGATTTTAAGTAGGGGGGTTTAAGACTGCAGCCTACTCCTAGAACGTTTGGAACCAAGGTAAAAAGACTGAGGTGGACAGTAAAATAATTTTATGAATTAACTGAGGATGAAATGGTTAAAAAAAAGCATTTCTCAAAGGTAACCTGACACTCATTAAAGATGCTACACCTATATTTCCAATTTGTTACATCTCAAATAGAGCAAAGGTCCATCTCTCCGTATGTTGTTTACAGAATTCAGAAGTTACATAGTTCAAAAAGGAAAATTCCATCTCCCTGTGCATTTTGCGATTCTTCCTCTAAAGGTTGAAAAAGGAATCATTATTAAAATTCTTAAACTGCCATTGAAGATATGTGAAGACTAACCTGATGGGTATATATAGCTGTCACCTAAGTTTCTAGAAAGAATTTAGTCATCCTGTAGTGACTTAAGATTGAACTGTTTTAACCTTGGGTGACACCTCAGAGTGCCTTTCTGGACCTAAAAGGTGATGAGACGAAATATGACAATAAACTTACAATACAAGCCATCTTACCTTTCCAAGACGAAAAGAGAAAATTAAAAATAAAGAGAGGAGAATGAGATAGAGAAGACAGACCATTTCACACTCTTAGAAAGTAAAACGTTCCTATTTTGGTACATTCCCCGTCTTCTCTTTACTAATTCTGTACACAACTATATAGAATTTAGTAGGTTTTTTCACTTTATTTGGAATTTATAGAGTTGAAATTGAAGATAGAGTTGTGTTCGGTTATATCTTTTGAAAGAACAAGTGGATTGATGTTCATGCTCGAATGTACTTAAATACAACTTCAAAAGTGAAAACTGAGTCGTAAAACAGGTTATAAGCTGCTTTCCTAATTTGAAATAAAACTTTTGAACTACAAGTTGCATTTGGAATTTTCATGACCGAACATTGACTTTCAAATAAAGTGAAAAATTTATTCCAGAAAAAAGTAAATAGTTTTCATGGCCACAAGGGGTCCTTAGAATCCAAGTAAAAAGAATTTTGTACATACCAATATCGAACAGATTTGCATTGAGAGCAGCGAGTTGTGGCTGGACTATGGCATCTTGCACACTGATGAGTTGCACTGCTCGGCAAAGGCACAAGAGGGATAGGGGTAATACTTACTGCAGGCATAGTTTGTGCCTTATGTGCTTCTTCAACAGCCCGTTGAGCCAGCAAACCAATCCTTTCTTTCTTTTTGGCTGCTTCATTCCATTTGCCTAGAAGAATATAAGAAACCAGGGGAAGCACAACCAAGACCAAAAATAAAGACGCAATGTTGGTTTCCCTTGGCTCAAGCATGTTCTCACCAGCAAATTCATGTCCAACTATCGAGCTAAACCTCAAGTTGCAGCCTGATCTACCAAGCTACAAAAACCGAAGTAAACCAGCAGCACAATTTTGTAATGTTCTTATTAGATGATCCCAGCACCACATTATCTGCGATACCAAGCAGGCGGTTATCATTGTAAGCCAAATTGAAAGAAAAAACAATATATTAATAATCCAAATGTATAGCACCAGAAACTATTATAACCTATTAACCCCGTTTCTTTTACAGGAAGGAGTATCAAATTTTGGATATTCTAGAAGCAGCGACCTTGTAAAATGATTTTATCTAATAAACCTTGGAGAAAAAACAACCACCTAAACATGTTTTCTACTGTTCAACTTCTAAGACATTTCCAAAAATCTTTTTAAACACAATCTTCCAATTTTCCTTTTCTTTAAAACATTCTTAGATGGACCAGTTCAGTAGAAGTTACTAAGAGAGGTCATGCAAGAGCATGGTCTTTGACAGCTATATCACAATCACATGCTATTCAAATGCATTTATTTGCAGACAGCTTTAGGCTTATCCATATCAGCTAAAAGTTTGAACAAAATAAAACATGCAGAAGTGCTTGGTGAATACAGATTAATATAACCCAAAAACCCTTGCCCTATTATTTTCTTCCATGGCTTGAAATTATATCGCATAAAATCCGTGGTGTTTATTTGTCCTAATTGTGTATATAACATCAAAAGATTTAATTTTTTTTTTTCTCTCTCCTTTTCCCAAATTACAATAACTTCAAAATGCATTTGTATTTTCCCATTTGAAAGTTCTATTTACTAAAATATCTTTAGCCAACATCAAGAGATCTAGTAGCAACTCATTGGAGTAGTGGTGTACTTCGTTCAACAGACTGAATTTCTGCATCACACAACAGTTTCCTAACTGCATCCATGTGTCTTATGATGCAAAGTGCATTAACCCCAGTTTTAACAATTTGAGGGCATCAATCATGCATAACTTCTTAGGGGAAACTATGTACTGCTTTCCATAGCGCTGTATTCATTGTTGTAACTGCTTTCATTTCCATGTTCTCTTTTTCAAACTTCTTTGAGATGCTTTGCTTGAGGCAACAGTCTATCGGAAACATCTTCTCTATCTTTATTAGGTAGGGGTAAGGTTAGCGTATACTTTACCCTTCCCAGACTCCACTTGTGGACCGGGTATGCAGTTGTTGCTGTTGTTGTCAGTAAGTAACAAAATGAACTGATAAGAATAAGAACACCTACTAGCAAAAACTCTATAACTATAGAGTGAAAGGAACGAGTGACTATATGTTTCCTTCAAAAATTCAGTGAACCTGGAGGTGTCACAAAAACTGAAACTACAAACCAGCTTTTGTTCATTTTGTTATTCATAATCCTTCTCACCAATAAATATACCAACTAGATTATGTGATCCATAGGTTTCTAACATGGATATGATTTCACATGCAAACAATAAAGATGACGTATTCAAGTGCCTATTTAATTTGATTAGGCTAACAATGTAAACTCTAGTAAGATGCATACCAAACACCTTGACAACAATGTACATAATGAAAGGTGAGTCGGTGTTGAATATAAAGTAATCCGTGGATACAATACATATCCACTGTTAGTGGCCTGCCTAATGAAACATCAATTATTTCAAACTAACCATACAAACATGTTATTCACTCAGAGAACAAATGATTTTAGAGAAGATTTTTTTGGTCAGTCACTCGGAGAACAAACAACTAAGAAATCACTATTATTATTACAATCTTTAAGACAACTAAAGAAATGGAGACAAATTCGACATGCAGAATCCGACTGAACAACTTCCTAGCAACTTAATTTGCTATTTTGTACATAATATCAAGAAATAAGAGCAACAAACTAAATCGAGGGAAGGGATTGCAAAAGTTAATTCAAGTATTTACCAACCAATAACCCAAAGAGGAAAACACTCTCAGCTTTTTTGAGTTCATATCAGTACATAAATAAATGCTCAGATAAGAGAACCCCAAAAGAGGGCATTCTGGAAATAAAGTGGTACTAGTACAACAAAAGTAAAGGTACTTCCCCCCCCCCCCCCCCAAAAAAAGAATCTTTATCAACACAATGTACTCAAAATCAAATCTTTAATCCATTTTTCGTTCACAAAAAGTAAATCCCAGACAGTCAAAATGAGGATTTAGGATTTAGGATTTAGGTAGTCATCAAAAAAATATGAGGATTTAGGTAACAACAAAACATGGGAAGACTGTATACAATTTAAGAAAGATTTGATTGGGTAGCTCTTCAACATACCTTTCTAATTTGATGGATAAAATCTAAAAGACCAGTTTGGCCACGTCACTTCATTGTTTAACCCGTGTAGGTCTTTTATTGCTTCTTCTTTCTCTACAAGTCTGAAACCCAACAAAGACACTTGGATTCTTAGTTGGTAAGAACATAACATAACACAGTATAGCTCATGCTCTACAGATGCCTCCTTCACACCTCAACCACACACACACAGCAAAAAAAAATTCTGGCATTCTCACACTTTGAGACCCAGGAAAAATTAATGTACACTCACATCTCATTCGTGTTAATGTCCACACACATGGCATGCTATTATTGGTTTCTCACATGGATATAATTTCAAGTGCAGACGATAAAGATGACATGTTCAAGTTTATTAGGCTAGCAATGTAAACTCTAGTAAGATGCATACTAAATGCCTAGACAACAATGTACATAATGAGAGCCGAGTCAAAGAAGAGAATGTAGTTTGTAGCAATCTGCAGATATAATATGTATCTGCTATTTGTGTCTTACCTCATAGAATAGGAAATATTTCAAACTAACCATACAAACAAGTCTTTCACTCAGAGAACAAATGATTTTAGAGAAGAATTCTTTGCTCAGTCACTTGGAGAATA
>JBCEWC010009699.1:0-18452 GCA_038996855.1 Solanum aculeatissimum
TTTTGAATTGTTAAAAATTCGAAGAAGCTCGATAGCTAATTTATGTCGTGGATGGTCAAAATTGGGTGTCAACAATGACTGTGAAGGTCTTTTTTTAATTTTCAATTAAATTATCATTTTATCCCTTTTGTTAGTGGCTTGAGTCATGATTAATTAATTTTAAAAGTTGGTTTTTGAGAATTTTTTTGCAAAAGTAGAGATATTTTTAAACATTAAATTTTTGAGGTTTGAATTGCCAACTTTTGAAATTTTGAGTTATCCGGAGATTTGAGTATTGGAACTAAATTACATCGATTCTATTAGTTCTGGAATATGAAATTTTAATCTAGGAGAGTTGTCGAAATCAGATTTGGAGTTGTTACGTGGATTTTAGGTCTAGAGCTGAAAATTAAGTTAAAGTTTGAATTTGGATTGACTTTGGTCAATGTTTTAAGTTCTATTGCTCGAATTGATTTTTTGATTGTTACAATTGTCTCTTGAGGTGATTTTAATGCTGAAAACAACTTTTCCATAATTTTGAATTCCTCAATAGCGTTTTAATGTTTAAAGTGGTCTAAGTTAGAATTAAGGTGCTTAATTGAATTTTGGATCAAGGAGGCCTCGAATTCGATTTTCGATGATTCTATTGAGTCAGCACATCAAATTTAGTGGGATTGCATATATGATTTGAATATACGAGGTTCCGAATGAATTTTGAGAGTTGATTCTGAGTCACGAAATTGATTGGAAAAGGTTTTTGTTGTGTTCTAGTGCAGGCCTCGCTATAGCGAAGAATGGTTCACTATAGTGACCTAGAAGTCGCTATAGCGAAGGTCGATTAAATGATGTGGTTGTATCTATAGCGACACTTTTTTCACTACAGAGACATCAGAAAGGGATTTTCAAACCCCTATGTGTCAATTTTGAATATCTACTCCATTTTCAAACTTTGAGAGCGTGACTTGGACGTCATTGGATTAATTTTTTCAAAGGATTTTCATTGAAAAAGGTATTTTTTTTTCCATTCCTTTATCATTATCATTAATTGTCCCTTGATTTTAACGTCAAATTTGGAAGATTCAATTGACAAAATTGAGAATTTTCATGAACTTTGAGATTTTTATGAAATCGATGATTATGAACTCATTTCAATTTCGTTTTTAAATTGATTTTCATTGGTGATTTCCTAATCATGAGAGGGACAATTTCATCTAAAATTTTTCAAATTTTGACATTGGTTTTCAGTAGTGAATTTTTCGACAATTTTATACTTTTTCCCGAATTGCTTGATTTTGGTGTTATTAATTTTATATTGTGATTGTGAATTTATTTTCGAGTAGATTGTGGAGCTTCGAATTCATTTTGGAAGGGAAAAGCATTGTCATTAGATTGATTGATTGGCTAAATTGAGGCAAGTGGATTCTAACCCTTTTTTGAGTTTATTAAACTTAGTATTTTCTTTCAATGTCAAACTTGGGGATTAGTGAAATTATTCTAGTGGATATACTTGGGTAATGGGAATGTGGAAGAGATGACATGTGTGATTTATGATAGAAAAAATAGATACGCTAGTTTAGAAAGAAAATAAATGAATGAAGAAAAATACAATGAAAAAGAAGTTCTAGGATCTATCTATATCTATATTACCTTAAAAGCATGAACTCAAAAACTTTAAATGTCAAATTACTATTATACCCTTGACTAAAAAAACCTAACTGAAACACCTTGCCCGCATACTTCTATGCAACGAGCCATTTCCAACGGATGCAACTTTTGCCTTTTCTCTCTTTAAACCAGATGCAATTGCTCACCGTTCTTGCTTCAAAACAATCAACGACGGGACGCAATTTCACATGTATCCACTAACTTCCGCCACGCTTCAAACTTTGGCACGAAGAGTCCTATGCAACTTTTCATCTTCCTCCCTTTAACAAATCAACCAAACGTGAATGAGGGAGCATGCCTTTTTACATCTTCGTTCCCCAATGAACTGTCTTCACTTCACAAACTTCCAACAATACTATCTTCGGGAGGACTAAAAAATAAATTTCTGACATCAGAACTTCGTTATAATTGCTTAGACCTCTTCATTGCTCAATTCTTGATAATATTACAGTAGTTTATTGGTGGATACACCTTTTCTTCCTGTACCATAGATAGGAAGAGTAACCTCAATGAGGAAGAGCAGAGTGTGCAACTACTTCTGTATCTACGGGCAGCGAAATTGGTGATCGTGGTTGTGGTCATGGTCAGGATGGTGCGCGCTCCAGTAATGTGTCATTTGTGCCGGCAACAGGTGAATCAATATAAATTTCTGACATCAGAACTTCGTTATAATTGCTTAGACCTCTTCATTGCTCAATTCTTGATAATGTTACAGTAGTTTGTTGGTGGATACACTTTTTCTTCCTGTACCACAGATAGGAAGAGTAACCTCAATGAGGAAGAGCAGAGTGTGCAATTACTTCTGCATCTACGGGCAGCGGAATTGGTGACCGTGGCTGTGGTCGTGGTCAGGATGGTGCGCGCTCCAGTAATGTGTCATTTGTGCCGGCAACAGGTGAATCAATAACTACCAGATGTTTCATCTATGGTGATTCAGGTCCTTTTGCTCCCAGACCAACATTGTTACCAAGGCGTGAATGCTCGCAAACATCAGCCTAATACCGAACAGAAGCAACACAGACTTTTTTTCTATAAAACATTAAAATGGTGATCATAAATTCCCATCAAAACAACCAACTTCTGCAACTGCCAACGAGCAGGTATGCCCTGATTATACCTCTGTTTTGCCTGATTTACGGTTTGGTTAAAGTGTTATCTGCCCTTAAAGATTTGTAAGTTACACACATTGTTTATTTACAATTTATATTTGCTCAGTCACATATACGTCCTTCAACAGCGTAACTTTCAAAAATCTTGCAACGTCCCACTGTTGCCCTGTTTCACTTGGTCCATTTTGTCACCAACTTTGACATTCTCGCTTTGCATTGACGCATCGTCTTTTTAATTTTTCACTTTTAAATTTTTTTTCCAACGAAAACTTCAATACCAGTGCTCCTTATCTTGCAAAACATACTAAAGGTTTGGTTTATGCTTTGGTGAAATTGGTAGCCACCATTATCACGTTATAACTTATGCTCGAATTTACACATGTTCACTCAGTTACGTATGAATTTGTACTAAGTAGCAAGTTCAGTATGATTAGATTGCTTTGATTCATGGATTAATAATTCTTGCAGCAAGAAGAATAACAATTATCATCTTCATAATCTGCAACTGAGGTACTGCTGACATACAGTACAATTTTATGTACATGTAAGTCTTCGCAAGGTTTGTACTTTGTACTTTTGAGCATTGAGAGCTTTACAGGCCTATACAGAGTGCTCGAAATCAAGTTAAGATTGAAAATGATTCTGCAAA
The DNA here is from genome assembly GCA_038996855.1 of Solanum aculeatissimum. Lineage (NCBI taxonomy): Eukaryota > Viridiplantae > Streptophyta > Magnoliopsida > Solanales > Solanaceae > Solanum > Solanum aculeatissimum. Next base: position 3,403 of record JBCEWC010009699.1, read on the forward strand.
TGAGGACGTTATGTTGTAAATAGTTACACTGGAACTACACTTGGTATGTTGTTTTAAATTGAAGGAAGGAGCATATCCTATGACAATTTGCTAGAGTTTTGATGATATAGTTTCACCATAAGTAGTTAATATTGATCATAAACAGTATTTTTGTGCTTAACAAAGAAGAATCAAATCCATTGGGTATGACACTGCTTTGGCAACAAAAGGAGACTTGTCACTAAAGGAGAAAAAGAAACATCATCAAGAATAATTTCTTATGACTCAATGTTAGCAAGGAAGTATGACAATTCCTGCAATTGAAGTGTGCAAATCATCTAATTGTCCCTACAAGAAAAGTAACAATAATGTGTACTCCAAAGTTGAAAATCCTAAACGACTAACCCGAAACATGTATCACACATTGACTTTAAATAATGAAACATATTAGACAGTAGTATAGGACTGTGAAAAGGGCGGTGCACTAAGCTCCTGTATGCGATGAATTCGAGGAAGGCTCGAACAACTAGAATCTATTGTACAACTTTACCCTACATTTCTTTAAAAATACGTTTCTACGACCTTTAAGAACAGTGAAGATCATTCGATTATTAAAAGAGGTTTGCATTCATGTAAGTTTGAAGTAAGGTACTGGCATTTCACTTGCTAAACAAGCTTGATTTGTTGCTTTCTTAAAGGTTTGAAGTAAGATACTGGCATTTAACTTGCTAAAGTATAGACTTATTAATAATATGTACTTTAACGGTTGAACTAACGCAAATTTTGCACAGTGCCATCTTCCACATGCTTGTTTGTTTTACTTAGTCTATTTCTATCTTTGGCTTATTTTACCTTAAAAACATGAACTCCTAAAACTTAAAAGTTAAATTACCTAAATACCCTTAACTTAAAAGAAAACCCTAGCTAAAAGTCCCCACATGCTACAAATACCTTCTCGCGCTTAGAACTTATGCACGAAGGGTTGCGACTTCTGCCTCTCACCTTATATACAGTGGCACTCCTCCATCTAACCCCTATCACCAACTGATGCAACTTATCATCTTTTTCCCTTTAAATAAAGCCGAACTTATTCTCCTATTCAAATAAAAACTTACGCAACAATCCATCAGGTATATATGCATTGCTCTAATTGCAGACACTAACTGTAATCGGAAACGTGCTTCAAACTTCAAAGTGGAGAAGCTAATGTGCAAGATGCTGATCAAGATGGAGATTTAGGCGCTAATGAGAAACACGTTGATCAAGATGGAGGCACACATGAACATGTTCCTAATTAATAAGAAGTGGGTGCTAATGATCAAAATGTTGATCAAGATGGAGGCGGACCAGTGAAACAAATGAAGATGTAGATCAACTCGTGACGAACGGTCCTTGGGAGGGGCGCACATGGAATTGTATATAAGGCCATCTTGGGTCTAAGGAAAGTGTATGCTGTGAAAAATCTGGTGTTTGTTGGTATAAAGGATGGAAGCAAAAGTATGGTTAGAGAAATTCAGACAATTGGAAAGGTCAGGAATCTTGTCAAATTAGAAGATTTCTGGCTGAGAAAGGCTGAGAAAGGATTATGGACTGATTCTTTATAATTACATGGAGAATGGGAGCCTTCATGATATTCTCCATGAGACTAAGCCACCTGTAACATTAGAATGAAGCCTTCGATACTGAATTGCTATTGGAACTGCTCAAGGATTGTCATATCTCCATTTTGACTGTGATCCTAAATATCTTGTTGGACTCTGATCTGGAGCCTCACATAGATTTTTTAGGGTACAGTTGGATACATGGCCCCAGGTATCTGCGTAATTTTCATTTTTTTCTCTCACTTTATTTCAGTTAGTTGTCTCTTTAGAGATTTCGACATCTGTAGAAATAATATTGTCAGTGTCTTGTCTATTTTGTAGACAGAAACTGCATTTGCAGCTTCAAAGAGCAAGGTGTCAAATGTTTATAGTTATGGTATTGTGCTGTTAGAACTTATCACTAGAAAGAAGGGCCTTGGATCCTTCACTCTATGGGGATACATATGTCGTAAGCAGGGTTAAGTCTGTTTGGATAGAAACTGAAGACTCGAGAACATTGTGGATCCAAGTATTTTGAACGAATTCATCGACTCAAGTGTCATGGAACAAGTAATTGAAGTGCTTTCCCTGGCTCTTAGATGTACAGAGAAGGAAGTCAACAAAAGACCCTCAATGAAAGAGTTAGTCAAGCTATTAACAAGGTCAAGTTCAAGTATACGAAGCAAGTACTAGCTAGAATGGACATGTAGTATCTAATGTATCAGCCAAAGGGGATTTTAGATAAACTTATGATGTGTTCTAGGTACAATGTTCTCCAGATTAACATAGTCCTAACTTGCAGCTTTCTGAATCCATGTTATAAAATGCTGCCTGTTGGTTCAATATCTTTTTATTACTAGAGGATGATAGAAATCTATTTACTGTTGTAGATTAGGAAGAGAAGGTGTGTGCCTTGTAACTGTAGATGTTTTTTTCCCATCACGTGTACATGGATGAAAACTGATAACCTACTGATGTTCATCTTAGTTAATCATATTCTCAGCAAAAAGTTATTCTTTTTGCAATTCTTAGCAGGATCTGTTATGTTAAAGCCATATTACTATCCCCTTAGCTATTTGCAATTGTATAATTACTCCACTAAGAGAAGCTTTCTTGTGCATTTCTTTTTCCGGGGTGAAACTCGATAATTATTTGCAGTAGTTGATAGTTGGCCCAACAGAAATCTTCGCATGAGGAATCTTATGCCTGCTTCCCGTTGCTTTCTTTGCAACCCTTCCAACAGAAACCTTGAGGCATTTAGCCATAGATTCCAAATATTTTTTATTTTATTTGGAATTTAGTAAGTTGGATTTGAAAATAGAGTTATGTTTGGTTATACTTTTTTGTAAAGGAGAGGAGAACACCTTATTTGGAATTTATGATGATGAAGTTGGAAAACATGTTTGGAGCATTTTTTCAAATTTGGAATCCAATTCCAAGTTGGATTTGTAAATTTACACCAACACTGCTTTTGAAATAAAGTGATTGAATATTCTGTCAAAAAGTAAACAATTTTGACGGCCAAACAATTAAAATATTCTCTTTTTATTGTGATATTGCCATCTCTCATCAATTTTGATGGTAGTGTGTGAGTTCATTTGTAATCATAGCTGAAGATGTGGTGCATATTATTTGCCTTTAAGTATTGGGTGTAAGCTGATTTTCTAGATCCATAACAGGTTGCAGGTACCCCTTGGGGCCTGATATCCGAGTTGCTAAAATGGCTGATATTTATTAGAAGATTTTTTGCTTAGAAAGGATTATGGACTGATTCTTTATAGTTACATGGACAACGGGAGTCTTCATGCTATTCTCCATGAGATTAAACCACCTGTAACATTAGAATGGAGTGTTGGGTACCGAATTGCTATTGGAATTGTCTGTGATCTTGCCATCGTGCATCGAGATATTAAGCCCATGAATATCTTGTTGAACTCTAATCAGGAGTCTCACATATCACATTTTGGCATCGCCAAGCTTCTGGAAAGAAAAAAGGAGAAAATATAAAAAAGAGAGCAAAAAGAAGCTACAAGAAAGAGAAGTGAGAAAGTTTAAATAAGAAATGCCACACTTTAGAATCTTGGTATTCAAATATATCAGGATTCATGTATTATATGCAGTAATAATATTTCCGTCTTTCTTCTTCTTTAAATTTTTTTAATTAAATGAAAAGAAAAACACCTAGCTATTACTAGATAAGACAAGTGTAACTTCTTATACTATATACTAAAGGTAAATATATCTAAAAATATAGGTGGTAGTATATATTATTTAGCAATATTCAAGAATGTAAAGTTGCACTAGAATAATGAAACTTCTATTTTTTTGTTTGCAATGAAATAAGGCCTAAAAATGACTTTTAGTCCTACATTTGCAAAAATATTGACAAGGAAATAGAGAAAAATGATTTGTCCAATAATGTGAGAAACATCTACAGATAAATTTTGGTTACCTCCCATTTGGAACTTTAAGTAGGTCGATTGTACATATTATTGTTATTTTCTAAAGCATGTCGATAGTAAAATTGTCATTAAACTTATTTACTATTTTTGTCTTGGGACTTATGCTTAGGAAACTTTCAAATTTCTTTTTACCATGTCAACAATTCATCAATAGTGGATCATTCACTTTGTTTTTTTTAATAAAGACGTCATATACTGCATAAATTGTAACATTCAATAAAAAAGAAGAGAATACTCTTTGTAATTTATTTTTAACTAAGGAATGGAATTACAATGACAATAACAAATATGTCAAGACTCAATAATCAATATAGAAAGTTCAGAATATGACTGTATTTTAGCATGTACACTTTTAATGAACATTTATCGTGTGCCGATATGTTTAGAGAATTACGTGCAACGGACGTATCGTGAGTCTAGTCTTAATAATAAAGAAATGGTTGCAATATAGCAATTTACTGATGATTTGTTTTGGGAAATGAATTTGAGCGTTATTTTGTTGTTGGCTTAATTTATGAGGTGAGTTAGGATTGGATTAATTGAGAAAATTGAGTCATTCAAGTGAAGTCAGATAATTTTGATCGATTTTGAAGAGCCCGTTCAATTGGAGGGCATATATTTTATGATTCATAATGATAAGAATAAAATTGACCCAATAGTATGACAAAGGACAAACTTAACTAACAAGTAAAAGTAAAGGGGTATTTTGTTTCACCCTTTTTCCTTTTTAAAAACTACTAAAAAGACATAAAACCTACGAGAGAAAATCTACCCCTAAATAAGACTCTTTTAATGATTACGTTACGGATGCTATTGTGTATGATATAAGAAGAAGAGTCCTCAATTTATAAAGGTCCAAACTTTTCCTCTAAGAAAGTAATAACCAAATAATGAAGAAAATTATATTTTTCCCTTTTAGAAAAAGTAAAAGTAATTATGATAATACTTTGACTTTTTTCAGGAGAAAAATAAAACTCCAACATGATAAGAAATTTAAAACCTGAATATATCTTACTATACCCAATATCGCTAGATAAGACATTGAAAATTTTGCTAAAAATATTTTTGTATCATAGAGATTTGTTTGATGGTTTACAAATGAAATGACCCTCCTATTTATATTGATCACCTCAGGGCTAATAAGTAAATATTAATTATTTCTTAAGTTCCTTAATATTTATAAGTAAGTCTTATCTCTAGAATTCTCTAAGTGACTAGACAGTTTCAACGACTTTATCAATAAATTCATAGATTTCTAGCTAAGGCTTTCTGAGAAAAATCTTTATATTTTTCTAGAATCTTTCTAAAAGTGTCAACATTTTTCTTATGTAGCATTCAATATGATAAAAATATGTGTAAAATAATACCTAGATGACATGATGACGTTTTGGGTCACCACTTACCTAGTAAGGCTCATAACGAGATGGCCCACTAGGATTTTCGTCATAATCCTGTATAGGATATTTTGTCTTGCCCTTTTGATAATATCAAAAAAGGGATTGATAGCAACTGTCAAATTAGACACAATTAGCTTGAGGAACAATACCTGATCAGAAAATTTAGTACGTTCTACCATTTGCTATGGCTTCAGTAGGTACACCATTCAAGTTTATTCATTTCTATCTATTTTGCTTCCTGACGGGTTTAATCTATAAATTTTATCTTAAGATGATAGATCGATTTTTTACTCGAATATTTGAATGTTTATAGATTGTTTTACGTAAGAAATGGGTAGTGCAATTTCGGGGTGGTTGTGGGGCAGGATGGTTGCAGGGCGGGTGTGAGGTAGTAGCGGGATAGATCCCATGAACACGCGAGCATTTTCACCCGACCTATTGCATTCTATAGAGCAAAAAAAATAATTTTCAATTCATTCCACTCTGCGTAGATCCGCCCTCCATTATTTTATTTTATTTTTATTGAATTAATATTGAAATATGAAATTCATAAAAAAATTATTTTCCTGCAAAATCATGAATTACTCTCTAAACTTGAAATAACCAATAAATTTTCAAAGACCACTACAATGGCTCTTTAAAATATATATTACAGTTTTCTAATTTTCACAATACTTTGGATACATTTTTAATTTTATTTTGTGTAAATGATATATTTTAAATTGCCCCTGAAAAATCATTAGAATATAATGATCTCTAAACATTGATGAATTATTACACTAAAAAATTTTAGATCACACTCGCACATAATTTAAATTATTTTTTCTTCCAATAAGTAAATTATAAATTAAGTTGAAAGAACCCTTTTAAAGACGTGAATATATTTTCATAAAAAGAATATTGCCGATAAAATAAATCCAAAATTAGATCTCTATTTATAGTATCAATTGATTCGAAACACAATTTTATAATATTGTCTAGAATAGTGGATAAATTTGGAAAACCAATTGAAATAAATCTATTAGAAATAATCTATGTGTTGGTGGCTACTAGCATTTCTTTGAATTTCTGAAAATAAATTATATGCATTTCTTAATATGATGCATACCATGACCAACATTTCAGGTTTTGAGCGAAAGAAAGGGAAAACGAAGAAAGAAAAGCAATTTGAAGAGGATATTTCATGCAGTGTCGCCATATTAGGAACTTTTTAGTTGAGTGTAAAAATATGTCAATTAATAAGCTTTGTTCAATTAAGTTATGTCATAAATTCCTATTAAAGAGGTTAGAAATTTTTCATCTTCATGTTTTCTTAGAATTACTATTATTCTTATTTGTGTACTTAAGCTGAGGTGGTATCACTTTTGGAGGATTGAAAATGTCCAAAATGCAGAGGAATTTATAACTGTAGTATTTGCATATGCGTTGCCTTCTTTCGTTTGTTCTTTTAAACAGGAATTTTAGATCATCGTTAGCACTTAATCTTGATTATTTACTGACTCAATTCTTAGGAGGTTGCCAACCCACTAGTCCACTTGTGCACACAGCAGAGGTCATTGGATGTTCTTCTGTTTTAGATATGCTGCAAATAAACAATATTGATCAAATCAAATATTTGAAAGAAAGGAGTGGCTCATGGAAAAAAATCAATATCTCAAACAATGTAATGTTGCTTTCATATAAATATGGCATTGGTAACAAGTTGTTTGTTAGCTTTAATACCTTGTAACTTAACATTGACAAGAGGAAAGAATAGTTTCTTCAAAAAATAGCAGGAAGGAAAATTGTATTGAAGAGGTCAGTGACATAAATGTAAATTCTTCTGAATGTGAAAAAATCTCAATGATAAGCAACCTGCAGGATATAAAAGGAAAAATGCAGTGAATGACCTTGATTGTCCACATGATGGTGAAAATGGGCAAAAAAACTAATGCAAGGAAGCCAAAAAAAACTATCAGAAGAGTCTCAAGATTTCATAAAGAACAACAAGGAAAGATCTCACAAGAAAGGTTCTGGGAAAGAAAACATTATTGAAAATAATGATCCTTTTGCTTTTACTCCATTTTCCCAGGGAACTGTTGTGACAGTTATTGGTAACATTGATTTAATGCTGAAGATGTTGGGAATACTCTATAATTTTTAGAGTTTTGTGTGGTTTTAGGAAAAGCAAGTAACTTTATAGTATCTTGTTAAAAATATTTTACATGCATTGATACTGTCATGAAAAATGATTTATTAGGTTCATGTCATTATTCCCTATTCACATACATGCGAAAGATACTACAAAGTAGTTGACAAGCATATATCACATAAATGGAAATATCAAACCATCACTTATCTCAAAATAAGCCTTGAAAACTCTAAGTAACCAAAGCTTTCTCTTTTTCCAAAGTCTTGGCTAGTTCTTGATCCATAAACAATCAAGAATTACAATTGAACAACAATCAATGGCCTAAATTATCCGAATTATATCAAAATTATAATCCTTGGACACTTTTATGATCATGTCATCCAACTAGGACTTTTTCCTACCATTAATTCCAGGTCACAATCTTCTCCTATAATAATTTCCCTAGATTCTAAGGTCTAGGAATCAATTTATGAGTTAAATGAACTATTAACTTATCTTTATCGATGAAATTAACTTGAAGGAAAAAAAGTCCTAGGTCACTTTTGGTCTCTCAAGAATGAAGTGAGAAAAAATAAGAATGAATTTGGGGCTTTTTTGACTTAAACTTGCAACTTTACTGCCATGGCAGTCATTTATACCTCCATAGAGGCACTGTTATAGCGGTATCCATCCCGTTGTAGTGGGTTAAACAAAGACAGAAACTTTGTAACTCGTATTCTAATTCCCTTTTTAACAACACACCCTCAAACCATGATATTCATAAATATACCTTTTGCACCCAGATCAATTTCAATAGATTTACTCACCTGAATTCAATTTTGTAAAGTTGTACAAGCTCTTTATTTTCTTGGATATCAACTCAAAAAATCAAACTTACAAATTAACACCCAATCCATTACTGGATTTCCCTAGACCTCACATGACTTAGATTTTGTCTAATTTTGATCTAGACTCAAAATTTTAAATTTACTAATCAGAGTTTTCTTGCCCAATTTTATTTTGTATTGACTTATCCATAATGATGAGGATAGATTATAATAATACATATCAATTTACCAATCACTCATCCCTGAGAGATCAAGCTAGAAAAATTAGGCTAAGGTAAGAATAGAGTAGTACCTGAATTGGTGAACAATTGTGGATAGTTGTATTCTTTATCCTTCTCATTTTCCCAAGTCGCTTCTTCAATCAAATGATATTTACATTAGATTTTCACTGACTTAATCTCTTTATTCCTCAACTTTCGAACATCTCGATCAAAAATTTCAACTAACTCTTCCTTATTTTGGAGATTCTTCTTGTCAAATAACATCGAGTCTCATTTAATGATATAATCTCCATCCCCATGATACTTTTTCAACATAGATACATGAAATACTAGATGGAATCCAGACAAGCTAGATAGTAAGGCTAATCTATGAGCCACTGACTATACTGTGAAACCTCATAACTTTATTCTCACATGCACCTATGTTTCGAGACTCATTCTTATATATGAGAAGCATATTAGAGTCATAAGAGACTCCTAACACTAATCTGAGTTCAAAACTTTTCTATAAATTGAGTTTCTAGTGCTAGATTATGCAAGGGTCAACTTTAAATGATCATAACTCTTAGCACACAGATAATTAGGTGTCTCATGACCTACCAAATGAAAGCCCTTTGAATTTTCTTTCCAACACAACTGATTTTACCTCATTTGAAGTTTGGAGTCAAAATTTATGGCAATTTTACTACAACTTCCAGATCAGAGCTCATCTACGAAACCCTATTATGGGTCGTGAATTAAAGTACGACCCATCTGTTAAACTCGTGAAAAAAGTCTTGAAAATCTAATTTTGAGCCCTAGACTTCACGAATCCATCTATGGGTCGTAAAGGAATCTACGAGCCGTGGTTTGATCTCATGAATCATTCTAGTAACCTCAAACTTTGCCAAAAATTTTATGAAATGGACTCTACGGGCCGTGGAAGTTTCTATGGGTCATAAGTAGGCCAGTGGATAACTTTTGATAGCTTTTTTTAAAGGGTTATTTTGGTCATTTCTCATTCTTTTAAAGCCTAGATGTGATATTTTTATACCTAAATAAATCCCTAAACATGTCAGTTTATCCTTTTTATGCTAAAACACTCTCTCCAACATAGAACAAGATTTCAAGGGAAAAAAGGCTAGGGTTTGAAGTAAAAACTTGAGAATTCTTCCAATCTGTTCTAAGACACAAATTTCCAGGTACGTAAGGCTAATTAAAACATGGATTTTATTTTTCATGTGCCCCATAACCCGAGTTGATGGAGTTGTTAGTGAATTGAGTATTCCATGGATGTTTCTTGAATGTTTTTCTTAAATCAATGTATTTCTACACAATTTTGCATGAATTATAGTTTTTATGAATTAAATATTTGAAATAGATTATTTTACTTTTCTACATGAACCCTAGCATGAATTCTTGGTGTTTTTACATATTTTACTTAAATAGGTATGCATGAGTATAATTTTGAGCCTAAAGAGTCTACGAAATCCCTAAATGCTTTAACTCCACTTTTGATTTCTTGAATGCTATGAGTTAGAATGATGCATGATTGAGCCTTATGAGTCAAGAGTTAAACCTTAAAAGAATGATACCAAAGAGTTGATAATTGATGTGATGAATTAAGTTAATAAATGTTTAATGAGACTAAATGAATAAGTTAACCATAGGGTTGATGTCTTATGAGTATGTTGAGTCTTGGAAGGAGTATTGAGCACCGAATTATGTAAGAGTAAGTCCAACTCAAACTTAATAACTACGTGGCTAGCATAGGAGGGGATTGAACTGTAAAAATGGATATTTCCTTTTTGTCCCAAAAAAGAGAACTTGATGTTATTATTGTAGATCCACTGATGGGATGTCCTCTACCCTGGCAAGGTATTGGATGGATGTGGAAATAACATCACTTCGTTGTATCATCACCGGCTCATAGGTGATGGTTGTCAGTTAGAGAAACTCCCAAATAGGCCTTGATAGCACTCTGAGTGGATTGGATTAAATGGTATGTGAGTGGTCATTGTCTAAATTACATTCTTACTTTAGACTTTTGAGTTGATGATTGAGTTCCCTACTTTCTTGAGTTGAGCTATTTTGAGTTGATATTTTTCTACCTTGACATGTTTCATTCTACCATTTTACATACTCGTACATTCCACGTATTGACGTCGATTTGGGCTTGTATCTTTTCATGATGCAGAGATAGGTACTAGTGGTCATCAGCAGACACTCCGTTGAGGACCTATTTACATTCAGTTGATTGGTGAGTCCTTCATACTTTCGGAGAATACTATGTTTTTTTCTAGCTTTGAGTTTAGACTTATTTTATTTTATTATGAGATAGTAATGGACCTGTCATTGGTACTACTTAGTTAGATATTTAGAGGCTTCATAGACCAGACTGTCAAGTTATATTTTGATGTTATTTTTTACCAGTCTCTTTCAAACTAGTCTTACTTAGTTGATGGATAGATTGTTTGACCTTTGGCCTTGATTATCATATTTTCATTTCATTGAGTATTCTTTATTATTGATGTCTTCCGCTATTAGAATGTGATTGAGCGAATGTGATAAGGTCGAGTAGTTCGCTCGAGGGCTAGCAATAGTCTGTGAGTGTCGGCCACGTCAAGGGTGCCCTCTCAGGGCGTGACATACACAATCAAGGACCTCAAATGGGCCAATATAACTAGGATTGAGCTTTCCGTTCTTACCAAATCTCATAATGTCTTTCATAGGGGACATTTTCAGAAGAGCTTACTCATACTCCTGAAAAGTCATATCTCTAACCTTAAAATCTGTATGCTCTTTCTATTCACTCTGGATTGCTAGGAGATTATCATGGATACTTCTTAATTTATCCTAAGCATCCTTTACTAAATCATCCTCCAAATGCTTCACATCCCTAGCCTCAAGCCATCCTATGGGTGATCTTCATCCTTTTCCCTAAAAGGCTTCTAAAGAAGTCATATCAATGTTGAAGTAATAGTTATTATTATAACAGAATTCATACAACTATAAGAACTTGTTTCACTGACCTCCATAGTCAATCTCACATGCCCTTAATATGTGTTCTAATACTTGAATAGTCCTTTCTGACTGTCCATCGATCTATGGATAAAAACAGTATTGAAAGTGAGTTGTGTGCCCAACTTCTCATGTAATTTTCTCCAAAATTATATGTAAACTGAATATCATGGTCTGAGATGATATAGAGGGGGCACCTCATGCACTCACTATCTATTTCACATAAATTTTTATGAATTTTTAAGCATTATAATTATAATGACCTTGCCGGTCATTTTTTTAGTTTATCTATGGAAATTACCATTTTGCTCTATCGTAAGTTGATTTGGACCTACTTTGATCATTTGTATTGTTGGAACTAAGAACTTCTATTTAAAAAGTAAAAATGTGAGTTTTAATATTTTTGGAAGTCAAAATTGTTGAAAAAGTGAACTTTTGTACCGTTTAAAGTTTTGAGTGTCAAAATAGAAATATATCAATTTCATTAGTTTCAAATCATCAAATTTAGTCTAGCAAAAGTGATGAAACAGAATTTGGAATTAAAACGAGGATTTTGGATCCAAAGTTACATATTTAGTTGATTTCGGATCATAGTTTGACTTTAGTCAACATTCGGAGTTCAGAAGCTCTAATCAAAATTCTAATAGTTTCAGTATTCCTAATAGTTAAAGTAACTCTATTAATGGTCTTGTTATAATTTTTGGAGTTTTCGAGAGCAATTTAGGTATTTTAAATTTTAATTAGTTTTAACAAGCTTTTTTGGATTTCGCATCAAGGAGACCTCGTAATCTAATTCTGATACTTTTATTGCGTCCGGAATGTTATTTCGGGTAGGGTTGCATATTTAGTTCGTTTGTATCAGATTCTAATGTGTTGTCAAAATACAACACTTTTGATGCTTAAAACTTAGAATTTTGTGTGTTCTCAAAGTGATATTAGTAAATTTGACATGTTTTTATGTGTGTTTTGCAGGATTACAGGGTTGACATAATTTTTTGACCAAGGATGTTGAAATTGCCAATTTTGAGAATTCACGAAACTCTTTATGGGGCGTGGAGTATTTCACGGGCCGTAGAAGTGGTTTCATAACAAATTCTAGTGAGGGATGATTTTTAGGACATGATTCTATGATGCACTCAAATGAGCCGTAAAATGTTCTACGAGACGTAGAAGTGAGGTTGTACCGTGAGGATCAGAAAGTGGAGATTTGCTAAAAAGTCATCAGATGAAACCCTCCACGAGCTATAGAATCTTATACGACCCGTAGATGGGTCTCATGGAAGTCAACTCCAGATTTAAAAAAGGAGAGTACGAAGCCCTGAATATGGGTCATGGAACATTATACAACCCGTAAAACTGGTGGTAGAGCCTGCCGACCCAGTTTTTCTATTTTGATTTGGTTTTGTATTTTAGACATTATAAATAGGTTTTTAGGTTATTTTTCATGAAAGTTAGCACAGAGTTCATAGTAGTTCAAAAATTTAAGTATTTTTAGTGAGAGAGAAATAATCTTTTGTGTTGTTGATTCATTCTTATGGTTTCTATTGAAGAGTTGGATTTCTTATTCATAAATTTATTTGTGTAAGTGTTTAATTATGTTATTCTATATCATGATTCCTGCATCTACACTAAATATGAGTAGTTAAATCCACAACTAGGGTTGTGGGAACAATGAAGAACTAACAAGGTAAACCGAATAATTTGTAATTCTTAGAAAGTGTGTATGAATGTATTAATTACTTCTCTTCATCTTAAAAGTTATTTAACAGTGGCCAACGTTAGAACTCGCCTAGTGTTACTTGTCGGATCAATGAGGTAATGAATAGGAAAAGTGAATAATTAAAAGGATTCAATTGATGTTTTCTCATCTAATCAACCAAATTGGATCAAGGGGAGGTTGTACTGGGATAATAGGTAAGGATTAGTAGTGTTACACTGCGGAGATGGATCAAATCCCGTGGTGAAATTTACCTTACAACTGGATCAAAGTGTTTGATAAACTTAACTTACTGTTTTGTATCTACACACTGGAAAAAATTATGATTATCTGGTAATACTGAGTTAGAAAATCATGGGGAACACATCACCCTAGTTAGCTCTTCTACTGATTTTGTAACACTTGCATTAGTTTAGGTTTATTTTACTTACAATTACAACCCCCCTCCCCCTTTTGGGAGATAAGTAGATTAATCACCCCACTTTGCTTTGAATTATTTTGGAGTCTACCATATTGCCTGTGGGATTCGATCCTAATCTTGGTTAGGTTATTTACAGAGACCGCTTTAACCTCCAAAAAGAGGTGTAGCTTGAGTAACATCAAGTATTTTGACGTTGTTGCCAAGGAATACGGATAGACTTATTTGGTTCAAAAAATTTGGGGATTAATTCTTATTTCACTAATTTTACATTTCTCATTGTTTTATCTTTGTTTCAGCGTGTAAGTGTAGTGTATGCATAACACTCGAACCCGAGGCAACCCCTTAACTTTGTTTGACCCAGAGATCTAAAGGACGCTGAGAAGAATGGCCCAAGACAATGTGAACAATGTTATCGATAATGTGATGAATGCAGCACTCAATCCAAATAAGAACAACCCACCTCCACTAAATCCACCACCACACGATCCTCAAGCCACAATAAATCAATGGAATCAATATCGGCTTGACCCTATGGCGATGGACGTCATGGGAGCTATTGTGTTACCTCAATTGTTGCATGACACAAAGTTCGTTGTATCGAGTGGGTTGCTCCAATTTTTGCAGAATCACGAGTTGTTTATGGTCCTACCATTATAGGATCCACATAACTATTTACACAACATTATGTTCGTCTGCAAGACAATGATGGGAAATCAGAATCTGTGTATGGATGTCATTGGTCTTCGCATTTTCACACTTTCTCTCATAGGCGATGCAACACTATGGTTATCCAAGTTCCCATAGAATTCAATTACCACCTGGGCAGAGTTGTAAAGGGTCTTTATGGAGAGGTTCTTCCTAATCTCAAGGAAGTTGAAGTTAAAAGTGCAAATGAACAACTTTGAGTAGGTGTCTGGTGATTCACTCAGTACCACATGGAAGAGATTTACTAAATACCTGAGGAGTGTCTCAGACCAAAAAATTATTGATGAAGCCCTGGTGGAGATCTTTTACAGAGCCTTGGACGAGTGTAATGACCCATTAGGTCGTTTTGAGTATTAGAACTTTTTATTCCATAAAAGATTTATTTCGTAAATTTTAGAAGAGATTTTATTGGAATGGTTGATAACTTTGATTATTTAGTTTAGGGGTAAGTTTAGAGAATTAAATTAGTTAAAGCGATAATTTAGATAAAATTCTATACTACTTATCCTATATCTATTAAAATAAATTGATATAATTTAGTGTTGTTAGTACATAATTAGATTAAAATAAAAAGAGAACGAGAGAAGGGAAGGGTTACGAACTTACCTGC
>JBCEWC010009700.1:0-18449 GCA_038996855.1 Solanum aculeatissimum
TGCTTAGCTTCCGCGTTTCTGAACCGATGATGAGTGTAATGATGCTATGATGGCTTGATCGAGGGTCTTCGGGTCCTATTTCGCCATGTCACATCTAGGCCCCTATTCGGGTCGTGACATACACAATAGCCATGACATAAAAAAGGCTATGTCAAGTACATCAACTAGTACCATGGTGCCATCAATAAGTCTCATATCACTACTCTCTCATCAATAATAAATTTTTTAATGAAATCGGACTTCGCAAGTCCAAAAAGGTACTCATAAATCCCGAATGTATCACAGATATCATCAATTTACAACAAAATACTCCAAATGATATCACAAGTCTTATATTATCACAATAATATCCAACATATCTCAATTCTAAAGATTCCATCTCAATTCATCAACAAAATCACAATTTACTCAAATTTCAGCAAATCCGATATCACATTTTCGTAAAAATTCTAGCATATCAACCCATTTACTCATGAATTAAGCTAGGTCTTACAAATCACATGACATATACAATAACTCAAATCCAGTCCCAAAAAGATTATCCAAACCTACCTCGATGTCGAAACCGCACTAAAATAAGCTTATCTAGCAACTCAAGCCTCCAAATGATTACCAAATCAACCAACCTTATCAAAAATAGATACTATGTATCAAGAGATGAATTTTGATACTCATATTTGCACGAATTACGCTTAGGGGGAAAATGATCAAAATTAGGGCTAAAAATTCAAAGTTCCTGAATCTAGAAATTGACTCAAAATTATGATTCTGCATGAGAAAAGGAGTTCGTGGGTTGAATATTCCACTAAAATCAAGTTCAAATCAAAGTAAAAATCATCAATTAATGTTTCCAAATCATAGATTTAAAATCTCCAATTTTAAATATCCAAAATCATGAAATTCAAGATAAAATCAAGAAAAAAAAAGTCATGGAAATTAATTAAAATGATGAGAGAAACACTTACCTAAATGATTTCCCAAAAATCGTCATAAAAAATTACCTCAAAAGCTAGAAATATTTTACTATGGAATAAAATGGAGTTTCACGAAATAGAACACTGTTCAAGCGAAAATGTACTCATCTAACGCAGAAGGGTATCCGCAAATGCTGAGCACTAGAGGGCCAAGACCTTCGCAAATGCGGGGTTGGGGCCTGCGAATGCAGAGCCTAAGGAGGTTGTACTATACAAATGCGGAGAAGGGAAGCACCAATACCTCCTCGAACGCGGAGAAGGAACATAGTTTCACGAGAGAGTACATTTTTCAACTAACATCAAACTCGAAATGGACCCTCGAGATTCATTCGGAACCCAAACTTCACAACCAGACATGTATCCATACTAGAAATAGCGATCCAGACTCAACGGAATAATCAAAATTCTATTTCGAGGTATCCTCAATACAATTACCAAGGCATCTCAAATAAACTAGTATAGGACTCAAAATACCAAAATTACCCTTGAAAACTTTAAAAATTATAACGAGACTAGTTCTAGTGTTAGTTTCACCATCCAAAACTACTGGAACTGTCAAAATTTTAATCTGAACTTCCGAACTCTAAATGCTAACCAAAGTCAAACTTTTGCTCCAAAAATAATTAAAAATATAACTTGTGGTCCAAAATCTTTATTGTAACTCCGAATTTAGTTCTGTAAATTTTTCTATATCTGATTCGACGTTCTAGAGCTAATGGAATTGATAGATTTCTAATTTGACACTTGAAACTCAAAATGGAACAAAAACTCACTTTTTCAACAATTTAAGCTTTCAAAAAATATCAAAACACATATTTTCCACTTTTAAAATCAGTTCCAACAATATAGATAGTTCAAAATAGGTTCAAAGTAACTTACAAAAGGCCAAAATAGTAATTTTCATAGATAAGCTCAAAAATGACCAACCACGTTATTACATTTCTAAATGGGAGGTTTCTCAATAAATGGTCTGGCAAGTGGTGTCTCTCTATTCTTCAAGTCCAATTCAAGTTTCAATGGATGACTCATGGACCTGCAACCTTGGAGTGCATTTACCATTTTATCATACTTTGGAATACCATCGCTATTAAAGTTCATGATCACTACTTCGAGATCTTGACCACCTAATCTTTCCTTAATAGGTACCTTTGCCATTACTTCATCAATAACATCAATAACTAAAACCACTTGCAAATCATCTAGATTCTTCATGGATTGGCATACATTGAAAATGACCTCTTCATCAGTCATCCTAAAGTTTAACTAACTAATTTTCCTATCAACCAATGCATATCTAGTATCTAGGAATGGTCTTTCTAAAACAATAGGAACTTCAAAATTAACTTAACAATCAAGAATAACAAAATCTATTGTAAATATGATGGTTTTAACTCTGACTAGAACATATAAAAAATAAACACAAGGTTTTTTATTGTACGATCCACTATAAGGAACCTTATTTTTATCAAAGTGAGGCTCTCAAGCCCAACTCCCAAGCTCAACTATTTGTTCACTACAAGAGGCATAAGATTAATATGGAACGTAAATCACATAAAGCTTTTGCAAAATTGAATACTCCAATAGTGTAAAGAATGGTAAAAGCTCTAGGATCTTTCTTCTTATTAACAAGAGAGTGAGTGTCTATGGCTCTACAATAGTGAAAGTTTTAGGTAGGCTCACAACTTACTATCATTCATAAACTTTCAATATCAGACATTTGTTCCAACACTTCAATGAGAGGAAGATTGGTGGGAAATTTTTTCATCATATAGATAAAATTGTAATATTTCTCATCTTCTTTCTCATTTTAACCTTTTTCTTCAATGTTTGAGGGAAAAGGGGAGGAGGTCATTTCATGGGAAATGAATCTTTTGGGGCCTCCTTCTCTTTCACTTCTATACTTTTGGGATTTTCATCTTTCTTTCATGCTAATTTCTTGACCTTGTCTCATTGCCACTCACTTTTTACTCTTTCTTTAATAAAATTGGTTTTGGTGGATTACTAGTCCATTTACCAGTTCGTGTAGTCACTGCCATTGAATGTCTATTTTTTTTTTATTCTAAATTGTATTTCTTGGAAGAGTTTCTTTCTAGTGTCGATTCAAAGATGTGGACATCTTAACCAAATTATTTCTCAAGTTTCTTAATGGCAATAGCATGTGACTCCACTTTTTGGTTTATACCAAATATATCAGTCTTGATCTCCTTAAGATTCTCCTCAGTAGCATTGTACTTCTTTATTATTTTGTCCATTATGTCTTTAATTCTTGAGATGTATGATCCTATATCTCAATTTTCTAGTGGGACCTATATTCTACTCCTTTTATCTTATAATTAAGTTTCTTCATCTACTCACCATCTCTATTTTAGGCCCTGTTGCAAACATTGTACCCATACCTATTAGAGTTGATATTACAATTATAATTGTTATTCTATTTGTTGTTGTTGTTGTCCCTATTAAAGATCCAACCTTGATTTACTTGACCTCAACGCTAATTATCCTGGTTTGATCCTTATGCATTGGTTCAAAACCCCCCATCTATTTATTCACATAGTATACATACTTCTCATATCCATAATCATCATGTACTGGTGTTCTACCTTGGTAGCTTATTGCATTGACTTTGTGGACCTTTTTGTTTCATAAACAGTATAATTCAGTACTCATTGTGTCGCTTTTTGAGTACTTTTTTTTGAAATTGTGTTGAATCAAGATTAGATCCAACTGAAAAGGCGTTCTTTATGGTTTTTGTATCCTTAGTACCCCATGTTCAATTTATCTTAGCAGCTCAATCAAGTCACTCAATCCCCCTAAAATTGAGTTCAAATAGAAGAAGAAATCATCAATTAAAGTTTTCAAATCATAGACTAAAAATCCTCAATTTTAAATATCCAAGATCATAACATTCAAGACAAAATCAAGATAAAAGTCATCAAAATTAATTAAAATAAACATAGAAACACTTACCCAAAAGAATTCTTCAAAAACCTTTGTCAAAAATCACCCCAAAAGAATAAAATATTTGACAATGGAGTACAAAATCGTGTCTTACTAATTTAACTCTAAACATGTGAAAAATACACTCTATGATCACGGATAAGACTCCACGAATACGGAGGCCAACACTAGCAGTACTCCGTGAATGCGAGCCTACCTCCGCAAATACGAAGCACTAGGTCACAGCCTTCTACGAACATGGACTATACGTCCACGTTCATGGAGATCAATGCAGTTGAACCTCCGCAAACATGGAAAAGCAGGCGCGAACATGGATAAGCTAAGTGACTGCACTAGAATTCTTTTGCACCAACAATACACAACTAATACCAAAACTCAGAATGGACCCTCGAGATTTGTCCAAAATCTAAATTTAAAAAATTAGACATGTATCCATACCAGAAATGACGATCCAAACTCAACAGAATAATCAAAATTCGATTTTGAGCCCCTCTTGCCATAAATACCAATGCAACTCAATTAAACTAGTTGAACACTCAAAATACCAAAATGACCCTCAAAAACTCTAAAAATTATGATGAGACTATTTTTAATGTTAGTTTTACCATCCAGAACTATTAGAATTATCGAAATTTTGATATGAACTTTCAAACTTTGAATGTTGACCAAAGTCAAACATTGGTTCCAAAAACAACTAAAAACTTAACTTTGGGTCTAAAAACCTCATTATAACTTTGAATTTAGTTTTGTAACTTCTCCTAGACTATATTCGATATTCCAGAGCTAATGGAATTGATATATTTCAGATCAGACACACAAAACTCATAATGGTACAAAAACTCATTTTTTCAACAACTTACGCTTCCAAAAGTGCCAAAACTCATATTTTCCACTTTTAAAACTTGGGATTTCAGTTTCATCAATACAAATAGTTTAAAATAGGCCAAAACAAACTCACAAAAGGTCAAAATAGTAATTTCTATAAATAAGCTAAAAAATGACTAACTAGGTCATTATATCATTCACCACTAAAAATAATATTCATCCTCGAACATTATAGGAAGAAAAGTACCTGAAGACTAAAAAAGGCTAGGATATCTGACCCACATATCTAACTCTAACTTCCAATTGGCCTCATATATAGTATGGTGTCACCATTAAACCTTCACTAAAGGTATATCTTTGGACCTCAACCTCTGGACCTGTCTATCCAATGTAGCTACCAACTTCTCCTCAAATGAAAATTTTGGACCCAACTTAATTAAATCATAAGAGATCACATGGGACTCATCTAGAATGTGCATGGAAACATGAAATATAGGATGCATTAATGATAACCTCGATGGTAATGCCAATAGATAACCTCACTAACTCTCTTTAGAATATCAAATAGGCCGATAAATTTGGTACCGAGCTTGGCCCTCTTCTAGAATCTCATCACACCCGTCATGGGGAAACTTTCTGAAAAACATTATCCCTAACAAAGAACTTAAGAGGCCTAGTCCTCCAGTCAGCATAACTCTTCTAGTGGCTCTAAGTTATCAATGGTCTAACCTATATCAACTGAACTCGATTAACAAATTTTGTTAGTAGATCTACACTCAACACATCTGTTGAAATTGAGTAAAATAATCCAATGGGTGATCTACACCTCCTTCCACACAAAGCCTCAAATAGTGTCATTTAAATACTGGAATGGTAACTATTGTTATATATGAACTCTACTAATGGTAAGTGTTGGTCCCACCAAGCCCCAAAATCTATCACACAAGATATGAGCATATCCTCTAGCACCTGGATAGTGAACTTGGATTGTCCTCAGTTTGGGTGTGGAAATCTAAACTGAAATTTATTACAACCTGGAAATTTTTAACACTTTATCGATGTATAGTTCACTGATTTCAAGCTTTGTTGGTATGGTTTATGTTTTCACGAGTCCTATTTATACAACCACGGTCAAAGGAATTCTATTGGTTCAGTTTTTCATGTGAACCATTAGGAGGGTTGACTTTAACTAATCATATCTCTTAGAACAAGAAAAACTGGGTGGTCTATGACCTATAACATTTAATGTCTTTGAGTTATATTTCCAACGCACTTTGTTTCACTTGATTCGAAGTTCGAATAAAGAAAGTATAAACTTTTTAGTAAAGCTACCTGCACAGGGATTTAACCTAGAAATTGGCTAAGGCATTGCTCCAGGGACCCTATGCGGGTCGTAAAGCACTAGAAAGTCCATGTAGAGGTCTTAGCTGACCTCCCATGAGGTGTGGTGAATTGTTTCAAGATGGTCTCAACTTAAATGTTAGTTCTAATTATAAGGTTAGCGTTCTGAAGTTCACATCAATAAGATGAAAGCCCTTACGGGCCGTTTGAGACTTCACGAGTCATGTGGCTTCATGGTGCCAAAGCTTGGCTGTAAATTGGCCAAGTCAGGTTCCATGGACAAGTTCATGGTCTGTGTGAGGCCTCACAGTCCGTGTAGCCTCCCGTATGGTCATTGGAGTGAAATTTTTCAAAGTATAGATTTACCATCTCGGACCTTCATTAGTGAAACGTTTTCTAAGTGTTCCTTGATGGATGGGTTCACGACCCGTGTAACTTCATATGGCCCATGAAGTGAGTCCTCAAAATGACCCCTGGCAACCCTCTAAGGCGCATTTCATTAATGGTTTGATTGTAATTTTGGTGATTCCCTAAGGTCATTTGTCTTCCTAAGCCCTCCTAAACATATGATTTAGCCTACACACCCTTATTTCTTATTCAAATTCATTTCAAATACTTCAATTATTCTTCACTCTCTCCTAAAATCTCCTCCCAAGTAAGGCTTCAAGATTCAACTTGGGATTTCAAGGAACTCTTGTTCTCCAATCATTTTTCTCCTTAAAGCTTCTAGCTAATCAAGGTATGTGGGATTAATTCATGGTTCTCCTTTCAACCATGAAGACCCCAAAACTCTTTTACACTTGATTTTATGAAAATTAAGCTTACTTTAATTATGGGTTTTTTACATTAATGTTGAGCTGATTCAATTAAGATATGTGCTATATTTAATTGTTGATTTTAAAGTGATTCAAGCTCTAATATGTTGATTTTCATTGAGATTATGAAGTTCAATTATGCATGTCCCTTTAAGTCTTTAATTCAAGCATGGGTAGTATGAATTATGTTTTTAATTGTGGATTTCATTATGATTTAAGAATGAATGTATCTTATTATGAGGATTTAAATGTTGAACGCCATTACCCAAGTAATTCATTCATTATTCATGGCATTTGCATTCATGAGCATGGACTTTATGAAATTATGATGTGGGATAAGTCTCATTAAGTTTATTACTATGTTTTCAAGTAAAGAATGGGTATGACAAGAATGTGATCACATAATGTCTATGATATCGCTCTTGAGCAAATGATGGGTGTTTACACCATATATATATGTTTAAAGGAGAATAGGATTGAGGTTGGAGGCGGGGTGGACTATCTCCAAGGGTCCATACTCCTTTCCCATACCTATGTAATGAGTGGAGCTATTCCTATGCATGAAAGTATTTCATGAAGAATGATTTAACTTTTTAGTCACGTGTGCATGAAAGTAAAGAAAGTGATTTGGCCTTTAAGCCCAATTATGCATGGTTATGATTTCAAATTACTTATCCTCCTTTCAAAAGCATGTATAAGTATACGTATTCTCGTGGGATGATGGATTAGTACATAGGAATTAGAGGTGGGGTGGACTATCTCACAGGGTCCAAACTCATTTCTGTCATACTATTTGTGATACATAGGTTCATGTTTTTAATTGTGGATTTCATTATAATTTAAGAATGAATGTATCTTATTATGATAATTTAAATGTTGAACGCCATTACCCAGGTAATTCATTCATTATTCATGGCATTTGCATTCATGAGCATGGATTTTATGAAATTATGATGTGGGATAAGTCCCATTAAGTTTATTACTATGTTTTCAAGTAAAGAATGGGTATGACAAGAATGTGATCACATAATGTCTATGACATCGCTCTTGAGCAAATGATGGGTGTTTACACCATATGTATATGTTTAAAGGAGAATAGGATTGAGGTTGGAGGTGGGGTGGACTATCTCCAAGGGTCCATACTCCTTTCCCATACCTATGTAATGAATGGAGCTATTCCTATGCATGAAAGTATGTCATGAACAATGATTTAACTTTTTAGTCACGTGTGCATGAAAGTAAAGAAAGTGATTTGGCCTTTAAGCCCAATTATGCATGGTTATGATTTCAAATTACTTATCCTATTTTCAAAAGCATGTATAAGTATACGTATTCTCGTGGGATGATGGCTTAGTACATAAGGATTGGAGGTGAGGTGGACTATCTCACAGGGTCCACACTCTTTTCTGTCATACTATGTGTGATACATAGGTTCATGTTTATTCCTCTTATAAGATAATTAATAATGGATCTACCTTTGGAAAATAGGTTACCTCTTTATCTGTTGTAGGGTAGACAATGTAGTTTCAAGTTACAGCTCACTTGGTCTTATATCAATTGAGGTCCCATCTCCATTATGTTTACATGACTAAGCATTCATGCATCATAGATTTCATGGCATATTGATATTGTATCCTTTCTTATAATCTTTTTTCTATATATGTGCCCTTGTCATCTAATATTATTTTATAGATTATTCATGTCATGTGCATTGCATGTCCGCATACTTAGTACATTGAAACGTACTAACACATACTCTTTTACCTACTTGATCTAACCATGTAGGGACTGGAGACTACATCTATCCACCTCTTGACGGTTAGCTTGGATCTTTGAGTATCACTTGTGGTGAGTCGTATGTTCCAAGGACAATACCCACCGTCTATCTAGCTCTTATGTTATGTTGATTATGTATTTATTTAGAGGGGATCCTGGGACATCTCTTGGCCCCCGTCCTAATTAAGACTAGAGACATTGTTGGACACTATGGAGTTCTTCATACGAGTATGTTATGTGAATACTTGAGATGCTATGGTTAAGTATTATGTATGGATGTGATGATTATGCTTATGTTATTATGATATGTTTAATGAGAATGTTCTTACGTGGAAAGTCCCAAACCCTTTCTTGTCCCTATAGTGTGAGTCATACTTACCTGCCTCTTAGAACTTATTTGCTAAATGCTAGTGATTCATACAAATCCCATCCCCGATGACATCCCCATTGTTTGAGTCCAAAGTCTCATAACCTCTTAGAATTATATGTTTATTATTTAATTACATGCTTCCAAACCAATGATATGTAAAATGATGCTAAGAGTGTTGATTAAGCACTCTCAAGTTCTCATTCGCCATGTCTCGCCTAGGCCCTACTCTCGAGTCATGACAGAAATCAACTTAAGTAGCCAAATCATGCAGTGGAGCCCGCCAAAAATGGGAGATGAACATAGATCCTCGGTTTGATACTATAGACACTGGCACTCCATGCAATCTGACAATATCCTTGATATATAACCTAGCAAACTACTCCACACTAAAGCTAGTCTTCACTAGTAGGAAGTGTGTCGACTTAGCCAAACGATCAACAACCACCCAAACTGAGTCAAACTTACCTAAGCCCGTGGGAAAACTTGTAACAAAATGCATAATCACTCGCTCCCATTTCCCCTCGGGAATGGGCATTCTCTGCATCGATCCACCCAATCTCTGGTGCTCATACTTGACTTATTGGCAGTTCAAACACTTTCCAACAAACTCAGCTATGTCCTTTCTCATCTCGGACCACCAATAATGTTGTTTTAGATTATGGCACATCATGGCCACACTTGGATGGATTGAATTGGGCGGTGCTTGTGTGGAGGGTGCGCCACCTGAAATCGGGCTTGAAGCTCTATCTAACATAATAGGTCTCCTCTAATGTCAATCTCACCGAATCCCCTACCATAGGGACACTAACTCTACTATTTATCCTCAAAACATCCTCATAATCAATGATAGCCATCTTGGCTTCATCCCTTAACACATTGTCACGAATCAAGCATAGTCTAGCATCCTGAAACTGATGAGCACAAATATGATCAAGCAATGAAGATCTAGGCTCAACAAAGGCCAAAATATACTAAAGAGAGAAGATATCTAACTGAACCAGCTATCTAGCAAGAGACTAAACCTCCAAGGCTAGGGGCCTCTCCTAAGCTCTCAAGAATGATAAAATCCTTATACTAGTAGCCTTCTGGATCAAAGTATCTACTTCTAGACACCTCGCTCTTGACGCACGAGCCCAATGAACCTAGAGCTTTGATACCAAACTTGTTACGACCAAAAATAGAATTGCAACTAATGAGAATAAAATAAAGCAGAAACAACCACACCATTTAATAAGAAATCCCAAAAACTAGAGCTATGAGTACAAGAGCATCTAAAATAGTACAAATAAGTAAATACATCTGTCTTAAATTAAAATACAATATTTTCTAATAATATCTTATACAATGTCTGAAATAGAAAGCTACAAAGGGAATCTCGAGAGATCTATGATGATTAGAAGTCTGATCCTCACTGTTAATATTTGAGATAGATAGAAGAAAACTCTATAGAATGATATCAATGATCCTGGTGAGGTCTCTATACTTGATCAGTAAAGAGGAAGAAAGTAAGGGTGAGTACACCAAAATATGCCCAGTAGGTTCAGCCTATTGGGTAAGAGAAATTGAACAAGTATGTAATAACTAAGAGTTTCTACAACCTACATCACAAGGTTAGTACAAAAAATATGTATATATAAGAACAGATAAAGATAGTCAATACATCCAATGATGTAATGCATAGGGGTCTTGTCAGACCATGTACCAAGTGTCTTTCAATCTTGCCACTTGCCCATGGTCAAGGGGTATCATAATATATCAACCTTGACACTTGGCCATGTTAAGGGGTATCACAACCTTGCCACCTGTCTGTGGTTAAGGGATTTAAAAAGTGTACATCTCACCCTTGCCTCTTGCTCGGGTCAAGGGGTTGTATAAATAATGGTACAGTATCTCAAAACTGGAACACTTCACCCTTACCTCCTACTCGGGTCAAGAGATGGTACAATGTAATATGAAATAAATGCATGTCAATGATACAAATCAAGATATATGTAATGGTATCATGATAAAAATACTGATACATAACCCTCATAATAATTTTGGAAAATAATGTCAAGTGCAACAAATGATGCCCCAACCCATCATCATGTCTCAGATCAACATAATTATATCAATAGTGAAGTGTACCAACAATACCAGACCTCACTCGTCCCAAAATGTACACATGATCCTCAAAAGTATCTCAAAAGCCATCAAATTACCACATAAATGACCAAATAGTATCACAAGTCTTATATTATCATAATATTATCCGAAATATCTATTATCCGAAATATCTCAAATCTCAAGATTTCATCTAAATTTATCAATAGGATCATAATTTACTCAATTTTTGGCATAACCGATATCACATTTCCATTAAAATTCTATTATATTAGCCCATCTACTCATGAGTCAGTGTAGATATTACAATTATCATATGAACAAGTCTAATAACTCATATCTAGTCTCATAAAGGTTACCCAAACCTACCTCAATGTTGAAACCACATTTGAACAAGCTTTAAATGAACTCAAGCCTCAAAATGATCACCAAATAGATCAATCACTATACAAAATAGAGATGAAATTTGATATCCATATTGGAACGAATTAGGCTTAGGGTCAAAATGGTCAAAACTATGGCTATATTTGAAGTTTTCATATCTGAAAATTGACTTGAAATTATTAATCTACGTGAGAAAAGGAATTCATGAGTGAAAATCCCACTAAAATCGAGTTCAAATTGAAGGAAAAATCATCAATTAAGTTTCCAAATCATAGACTAAAGATCCCAAATTTTAAATATTAAAGATCATGAAATTCATGACGAAATCAAGATAAAAGTCTTGGAAATTAATTAAAACAGTGTTAGAAATACTTACCCAAAAGAATTCTTGAAAAACCTTCGTCAAAAATCGCTCCAAAATCTTGAAATGTTTAAAAATGGAGAAACAATGGTGTCTTACAGGTTTAACACTGAACAGTTGAAAATACACTCCACACCCATGAATAAGGCTCTATGAATGTGGAGGAAAACACTCAGTAGTACTTTACGAACACGGGCCAACCTCTGTGAACGTGGAGCACAAGGTCACAGCCTTTCGCAAATGCAAACTTTACCTCTATGAATGTAGAGGTCAAGACAGGTTACCCTCTGTAAACGTAAAAGGAGAGGCACGATCGCAAATGAGGTAAGTGACTGGAACAAAATTCTTTTGCACCAGCAATAAACATGTAATATCAAAACTCAGAATGGACCCTTGAGATTCATTTAGAACCTAAATCTCACAAATGGAACATGTATCCATATCAAAAATGGCGATCCAGACTCAACGATATAATTAGAATTCTATTTTGAGGCCTCCTCACCACAATTTCCAATGCAACTCAACTAAACTAATTTAAGACTCAAAATACCAAAACTTCCCTTGAAAACTCCAAAAATTATGACAAGACCATTTATGGTGTTAGTTTCACCATTTGGAACTACTAGAATTGTCAGAATTTTGGTCTGAGCTTCTGAACTTTGAATATTAACCAAAGTCAAACTTTGGTTCCAAAAATAACTAAAAACACATCTTTGGGTTTAAAAACTTCATTTCCACTCAAAATTTAGTTCTATAACTTCTTCTAGACCAGACTCGGTGTTCCAAAGAAAATGAAATCGATAGATTTTAGATCTGACACCCGTAACTTAGAATGGTATAAAAACTCACTTCTTAAACAACCTAAGCTTCTAAAAGTATCAAAACTCATATTTTCTACTTTTAAATCTCAAGATTTCAATTCCATCAATACAGATAGTTCAAAATAGGTCCAAAGAAACTCATGAAAGGGAAAATAGTTTTTCACAAATAAGCTCAAAAATGACCAACCAGGTCATTACATGCATCCTCTTCATCAGTCTAAGGAGGTATATCATCATCCTCAACCATTGTATGGGCTCTATTATCAGTCAAGAAAGTTGGAGGGATCTCAAAAGTAACCTGATGGTTTGTACCCTGAGATGGAACATAAGTATTCTCAGCGGGGAAATCAATACCACCTCATAGCATAGTTATATCAGTGGACCGAAGCTTGTCCACTTCCTTTTTCAGTGTATTAATATCAGCTTGAATAGTTGTCACATCAATAGAGCATCTCCTGGCACACTCTTAATTTTCTAGTCAGCAAATCAATGCATCTAAACTCAAACCATACTCAAATCATAAGCCTCATTTCATAGTCATATCAGCTCGTAATGGTGCAAAACATCCTCAATAGGCATCGAGATTATAGAAGGCACACTCGCCTCAAGCCTAGAGGCTCTCATATCTTATGGAATGGACAAAGCTTCCTATCAAGTAGATCTGTCCTTTGTTAATGGTGGCATGGATATAGAAGGAGATGGAGGTACTGTAGAGGTTGATACTGTGTTGGACAAGCCAGGTGGCATCATATGGAGGACCACTCTCAATAGTGGTAGTATCAATGAATGATGTAGTATCAATAGGTAGTGGCCTCTTCCAAGATTCAGCATCTATCACAAATCTACCTCAATCCAACGGATAACACTGGAAGCTACCAAAGTCACTCTCACATTAGTAGCATCATCAAATAAAACCCCAGCCACTCACACAGTCTAGTGATCAAGACAAGGAAGACTAGTGATATTTATTGTTTCCTAGCCCTCTAAATAATATTGGGTATAATGATTATAGCCAAATTCAGCCAAACTTGTGCAATGATTCAACCGAGCGGTGTAACCTTAGGATGCCAAATGATTGACTCATTCTGTGATGGCATCAATGTGCTACGAATAAATCCAAACTAGTATAAAGTCAACATATAAGTATTTTTTCTTGTTAATAATCACCCCATCTATAATCCATGGGGGTCTCACATCAGACAAGAGAAGTGCAAACTATTCTCTCAAATTGTCTAGGGACTGAAGCAACTTGTCTTGGAACTTATCCCTCTGAACCATGGTGCACCCTAATGCCTTATTTATGTTGATAGGCCCATAGTGCACCTGTCTGACTCTGGCTTCAATAGTATTCAAAGGCTTAAGAGTGATGCCTCTTTTGTCTTTTAGAGATTCTCTGCATAGGCATTTTAGAATTCATATACCCAAGTGGTACGTATGGTGTGCGGGCCTTAGTGAACAACTCAAACTTGTGAAAATTGATGGTCTGCCAAATATCAATCTACGACCTTATCAGTAAACAATGTTTCTCCTCAAGAATTATGCATAGACCCACTGCCTTTAACCTATTCATTGAATGTGGTGCAATCACAGGGACTACTTAGGGTACCATACCACTCAAGCGGTCATGAATCACCTTGTAACGTATCTCAGTCTGAGTGTGATCTAATGGTTAAGGAATATCATTCGAAGGGGGTTATGATTGAGTGCTCATGGCATTTATAAGAGTGGTAGGGAATTTTACTGACTATTGGACTCATCAACTGTCCAATCAACATTAATCGATTCTATTCTGAGTTTGACTCTAATGCCTCAACCATTGGCCTTTTTCATTTTCTCTGGTCCCCCTCAATATTCCTCAAATGCTTAAGTTGGTGCAGAAAATCTTGTTGTGTGGCACCTAGCTCACAGATGGTAATTCCCCCAGGCCATCTCTAGGGTCAAACTCAATCATCGCACTGGTAACTTTGGATGAGTCATATCTGCACCACAAACACAACAAAAAATGTAATTTGGGTAACGGGTCAATTAAACTCAAACAGAACAGTGAGAAACATTCATGAACTCATAGAAGGCTTATTAGCACTCAAACATTCACAACATTCATGACTTGCATATCTTGCAATAAGCCTTTCATCAACATAAGAAACTTTATCATATAGGTTTAGTCAAAACATGGTGGGTCTATGTATATAAGCTTAAAATCATGAAATGGAAGAGTATTGGACATGGATGAAGTAAAAAATGATCAATTAGAAACCATTTAAATCAACCCACCATATAGTAAAACCTCTAATTTGGGTATCATGATATTCACCTTTAAATTCATAGTTTCTCATAGCCTTTCATGGCATCATGGGATACATAGTTTTAATATCATAAAACCAATCATAACATAAACCCTTCATAATTTTTCATGAACATTCAAACCAATAAATGATAGTTTCCAACATATATCCTGCACTAGAGTAATAATAGGAAGTACCCATAAAGAATTTGTAACGAGTCAAAAATTTTTAAACTTCATAATGGTTGGTAAAGGTTAATTTTGAACTGGTTATGGTTAAATTTTAGTATCCATGGATTGTGTTTAAGTTGCCGGATTCAAGGAAATCATTTTGGTGGAGGGTTGTAAGGCCGTTTAGGTAGCACTGACTTTGAGAGTCCACATCTTTTGGTAAAGAATGAACTTTGTGAGATACTATATATCAAATCGAATCTCTATGAGTTATCTTTGCAACGCAGCTGGTTTCACTCAATTTGGAGTTTGAATGTGAAAGTTACGGCCTTTGCAGTGAGACTACCTATAATTTGAAGTATGCTGGAAAAAAGGTTCCGGAATGGGGTCTAAGGGTTGAACCACGGACCGTTTGGTGGTCCATGGCCCGTGGTGGTACTCTTGGGTTGGTCCAGTGTTCTCTTAGGGGTTGGGGGCCATGCCATGGACCAATTGTGGTCCCACAGACCACTTCAGGGTCCGTGTGACACTTCATGGCCAATGAAAGGTCCCATGAGTTGATCGAAAAGGTTTCCCAAGGTTCGGGGTCGGACTCTGGACCAAGTGATACTTCACAGACCAGCACACAGTCCGTGTGTAGCTAAACAGTCTGTGAGGCCCCTCGTGAGTTGGTCCAGAAAGTCCCTCGAGATTTAAAGCCAAAGCCAAGATCAAGTGATGTCTCACGGACATGTTCACGGATTTCGAACCTGTAGACGACCACTGGAGGCCTTCCCTGAGGCACTATTTTAGTGATCTAGTCCATTTCATTAATGGTTAATTCATAATTTTATTAAGTCCTATGCCCTTTTTAGCCTTTCTAAAGTCTCCTAACTCCCCTAAATCAAACCCTAATCCCCTCTAATTCATTCTATCACTCTTCAATTCACTCAAAAATTCTCTTAATCCTCTTGACCTCCATTGATGGAAGCTTGAAGAAATTTGGGAATAATCCTCTTTGTTGCAAAATCATCCAATTATCTTGACTAATCTTAAGGTATGTGGGATTGATTCATGGATTTCCTTTCATGCATGAAGACCCAAGAACCCTCTTCTTTAAATTATAAATTTAAGTTTTCTTTAATATTGGGTTCTTTAAATTTTGAAGTATTTAAATGAATTGAGTTGTGGGTTGTAGAAATTAGGTTATTTAAAGTTGATTTAAGTTTGAATTCTATAAAGTTTCAATAGATTTGATGAAGGTCAAGTTATGCATTTCCTCTTTACTCTTGAACCATGCATGGGTAGTGTTTTAATGATGGTTTAAGTATTGATTTAACTTGAATTTCTTAGGGACTACTTTTGATTTGAATTTAAAGTATGAATTCTAGTACCAATGCTATTTTCATTGTTACTCATGGCATTTGCATGCATGATCATGGATTTTCATGAATGTTTTGATGTGGGTTAAATCCCAAACATATTTATGACTATGATTTTGCGCAAGTATGGGTTATGACAAGAATGTGATCACATAATGTCTATGATATGGCTCTCTGAGCAACATGTGTATTTACACCAATATGATATGATATGATATGACAAGGTATGTGGGATTGATTCATGGATTTCCTTTCATGCATGAAGTTTGACATGAAAGTGTATTTGGCTTTTTAGCCTAATAAAGCATGATTATGAAATGTGTTTGACTCTTGTTAATTATGCATAAGAGTAATGAAAGTGATTTGGCTTTTAAGCCTTAGTATGCATGATTTGAAGTTCAAGTGTCAAGTTTCCATTTTAAAGTATGTAGATATATATATATGTATTCTTGTGGGATGATAACTTAGCACCAAGAAGGATTGGAGTAGTAAGTGGGTTGTCTCTAAGGGTCCCACTCCTTTCCCAAAACTATGTGCCAATGTAGGTTGCTACAAAAATAGGAGGCCCATAAGGTATGCTTTTATATGATTTGATATCATATTCTATGTTATGTAAATCCGTCCAAAATGACAAGGTCATACGGAAGGTGGCCATCACACCGAAATGGGAGGCCCGTAAGGTATGGTGTAGATTACCTTTGGCAAGTACTCTTCTCTGATCCTGATCTGATGGGAGGCTTTATCGGGCAAGTTCATGTGGTAGCTCACATGAGTTTGGATGTCGTTTAGGGTTCCATCCCCTCTATACTATAAGCATTATGGAATTACATGCATCATAGTTATCATGACATATTAGTATACTATCCATTCTTATATTCTCTTTCTATTTATGTGCCCTTGTCATCTAGGTCGTTTATAAGTTCATGTGCATATGCATTTGCATGCCCGTATACTTAGTGCATTATTGTGCTAACCCGTATTCTTTGTCTACATGTTCTAACCATGTAGGGACCATGTAACAACCCAAAAAATTTCAAAATCTACTTATGGTTGGCATTCTATGATGTACTATAATCCATGGTTGAGTTTTGGTGAACACGGGTTGAATTTAAGTGGCCGAATGCAAATTGGGATAGTTAGTGGCCTAGAGGGACAGTTTTGATAGTAATCTTCAAATAGTCATAAATTTTGATGTGGGATTAACCATGTGAGATACTACATATCAAATTGACGCTCTTTGAGTTATCTTTGCAACACAAGTAGTTTCACTCAATTTGGATATCGTATGAGGGATATATGGCCCAAACTGTGAGACTGTCTAAAATTTGGAAGCCATTGGAGATAGGCTCAGAAAAATGGCCAAGGACATTTGCACGGATCGTGAAACTTTGGACGGATCATAAAACTTTGCACGGTCCGTCTAGGGTGTCGTGTGGTGTCACAGTGATCTTGAGGTGGCATGGAACCACCCTTAATCTAAGTCCAAGTCAACGGGAGCTTGAACGGACCGTTTGACACCAAACGACCCGTGTACTGCCTCGTGGAGTGAGGAAGTAGCTTGGACAAGCCAAGGCTGATGGTTGTGAGTCTAAGTTTGGTTTGACGGTGGCTTACACGACCCGTCACAAGTTGAACGGACCATTTAGTGGTTTGTGAAGTGTAACACAAAGTTCTCTGAGAGTTCGCGCATAGATTTGGCTAAGTTCATCTTAACGGCATGGTAAACGGTCCGTGAGACCATTTGACGACACTGTAGCTGCCGTTTGGGTGTTGTGTTCAGTGAAAAGTTTCGGTTTATTAATAGTATTTTCGTGATTTAACGTTTCCTTAAGCCCCCTTTTGGTCCCTTAAGGTATCCTAAACCCCTAAATCATCCCCCAAACCCTCATTCATCCATTCAAACTC